>JABWIB010000580.1:39553-55730 GCA_016617825.1 Platyplectrum ornatum | reverse complement strand
CGGCTGTCCCACTTTCTGTTTCCTCTAGTCGCTTCCCTTCCGAGCCAGCGTGGTGGTTCATCTCCTGCCTTGTCCTCCCATTGGTCAACCTTCCCCATTTAAAGGCCCGCAATCCCGATTGCACACTGCGGGTTATAGTTCTCCTGTTGCTCGCTCCTGGCTGCCTTGGTCCTTGTGCCTTGCGCTTGTTCATTTACCTTGTTTTCTCCCAGTGTTTATTCTGCCTTGGGGGTTATTCCCTATTAGTCTACATTTCTCCTGCAGGTCTCCCTGCTTCTCCGGTCTCTATTACTCTCTATGGTCCCCATTTCTCCCGCATGTCTCTCTGCTTCTCTTGGTCTCCCCACTCTAGTCCTTATTCCTTGCAGCCCTCCTGCTTTTCCCCCATCTCTTTTACTCTTTCTCTTTGCGTTTCCTGTTGGTGAGTCCTGTCAGTATGTGCCCGTTGTTCTCTGTTTGGGCCTCTGTTTCTTGTCTGTCTGTCTAGTCCGTCTGTGCCCAGTGTTTCCTGTCAGGGCCTTTGGTTGGTGCAGAGGTTTATCCGAGGACCGCGACCTGCCACTGCCCAGCTGCTGCAAACCCGTCCTCACATTAGAGGCTCTAGAGAACAATAGGCGGTGGTTAGATTCCACACCTCTGTTTCCCACCTTATTATAGCAGGTGACCGTAACAGTATGATAGCAGAACTTAAATGTACTTTATCTAATTAAATAGTGTGAACATTATACTAACAAGTTTATACAATCTCTTATATTTAGGTTAGTTTGGTTGCTAAGTTTTGCTTATCCTCTACCAAAAATAGAACACAGACTCAAAATCAATCTTTATTCAGTGCAGAGTTGGAAATTCTAACTCACTGCCATAGATCCTGGCAATAACTGCATAAGAAAGAAGTCTCTTGCTATTCCCAGACATTTTTTATGGCTGCGACTCAAAGGGAATACAGCCAGCTCTTGAAACTATTTGTCCCATTTATCTCCAAATCTAGATTTCTTTCCACTCTCTTTTTGTTTTGGACAGTTTTCAGACACTGCAACAGTCCCATTATAAGCTCTGAAGAGGAGAAATTGTCAACTTCCAAAAGAAAAGCTGTCATTAAAAGGCAGAGGCTTTCAGCTCACTTGACAGTTAATTAACTAGCACGCACACAGGATAAACAGCTTTCATTTCCTCAATGTGGGCTGCCCTTCCCGAGTAATGAATATTTAGTTGCAACATGTGCACTGGCACTGTGATGTTTTGGCAAACAAGATGTGGCCACAGTCTAAAAGGAAAATGAATACATATTGAAATTACAAATGTATTCCACATTTATTCATATTTAACGTATATTTTATGATCCAGAAAAAACGACATAAAGCAAAAGAGATTCATAAGAAATAATGTGTTAATTTTTAACATACACAGAACTTTTTTAATGCTAGGGTGCATTGTATTACTAAGTTTACTAAGTTTACCATACTTTTTAATCTCCCGACAATCTCCCTGCTTAGTAACTTTAGGCCNAAGATTTTAATTACATTCAAGCTTAGTTAGCCTTCATTCATGTTGCATTGCAGGGGAAGTAAATTACATCTTTTGCAATGATTGCAATTGAGAGGTTTCCTAACCCAAGTCTAAATAACAGGGTAACAGTAACGCTGATCAGTGTCTGTGTGCATTATGTAAAAGCAAAGTATTCTTCCCGCATGCAAAGGATACAATAACTCAATTCGTTTTATACATAATGATATTATTTGTTTGTAAATGTATATTTTATTTACAAAAATATTTAATTATAAAAAAAATCAATTCATTTTGAATTTCTTCCCAATGCCCCAGTAAAAAATGTGTTATATGTAACTGATCCATTTGGTAAATATAACAGGTGTGTTTTGTGACATTTAATGTTTTAAAGTGTCAGGTAAACAGACATATCTGGTTGCTGTTTCATTTAAACCATAGAAAGAGAAATTAAAGTGTGCAAAGAAAAATTAGAGTGTGTATAGTGTCTGAAAATCCATTATGTACAACTGCAGTTGTGTGTTTAATAAATCTCCTTGATGCTTTAGAATAAGTCTTTCATTTAACCTGTCTCATCTTTCATATAATTGTTTATGTAATAGGCTAAGTATAACAGCTATTATATTTGTAGAATATGTCCATCCTTCTGTATTGTGTTGTGTGTTTTATGTTGCACGTTTATACGTAATATGCTTTTTACAGAATAGCATAATTTACCACCTTAGTTTAAACTGACTACGTCAGCAAGATAATGTTACATGTGAAATGACAAGGGCATTACTTAAACTGAATATGTTTTCCTAACAATGGCTACTTACTTATGTATCAGCAAATCCCTTAATGCATACTGTATTTCACATTTCCAGATCCACAATGTACCTCCATTTAATACATTAATATATTAAGGGCTTGCAGATGGCACACTATATAAAGTACTTGTGGTGTTTATAAGGGGTCTGAGAATTGTATACTATAATATATGTTGGGTATATAAGGGGTTTGCCACGCAAAAACATGCAAATGCACGGTTTATTATAGGCCTGGGAATGGCAGTGTTCGGAGTGGAAATATAGAAGTGGTGGTATTGACATGCAAATGTTTTGGTATAAAAACACAGAAAATAAAAGAAGTAAATGGATAGTTATAATTTTTCAAATAAACTAGTTGGAAAAGTGATGATAAGGCAAACCCTGTATACACCCCCAGTTCCAGTACATATATGTGGGGTAAAGTGGGGGTCTACGAATACACTATGGAGCTGATTCAATCCTTAGTGAAGATAGTAAAAATCTGTCCGTGCGCTTTTTCCCCATATCTTACATTAGCCAAAGCTTGCTTCTTTTTATACGTGGCAGTTTGCGTATACAGCATGATAAACTATTAAATCGGCCCTTATATTTTGAATATTGTGCGCCATTCCTAAACCCTAATATAAATGAAATATATATTATAGTATGTGCTATTCCCGGGTCCGTAATGAGCTTAGTGTGTACTTTACATAGTTTGCAATGACCAGACCCCTAATAAACACCACATATATTACAAGCATTGGAAAACCCCCTTAAGAACTTAACTTACCTAAGTTAGCTATTTTAATTTAATTGTCCATTACAGATTTCAATTAAATGTGATTATGTAAGTTTACTAATAATACATATGCTTCTATAACTATGTATGTAGTTAGTAATATATAACATAACAGTTTTATTATTAAAATATATTTTATGTTAGTAGAAATTAGATTTCCACACATTTGGAGTTAGAATGTTGTCATTGCTCAGTCTGGCCTGGCTATTATTAATGTATATTAACTAACAATTTCCGTCTAAGACACACAGTTTCTGCAGCTACAGTAACTTGCCAAACAGACAATACAAAACCTTTTTCTTTGTCAGTGATGGAAAATATATTCCCAAAATACAAAGAAAAACAACGAAAATAGTTGGATTTCAAACATTAACCAGTTTAGTATCACTCAGCCTCTGCAATGTTTGACAAATGAGTCTGCTCTACTACAGTGTTTAGGTAATCAAGCATATAAAAGGAAAGATGCATTTATTGAGAGTTGTAGACAACAATTGAGCCGTTGTTACAGAACTTGAAATGTTTACTGTTATAGATAATAATAACATAAATAACATAAATAGCATTAATTCAATGTATAAAAAACATACACTTTTTTGTGGTATCAAAGGTTTTTGACTGACAGATCATCAAGGTGTGAAATACCAACCATTGAAAACCTTATTTTCTTTCAATTTTGTACAAATTAAGCATTTAGCTCCTCTCCAAGTTCAGGATAAAGACCAAAATCAGGCCTTAGAGCGATATGCAACCTGGAGATAAGATCATCCCTCTTTAGGGATAAGATCATCCCTATTATGGGATATCCGCCATGTATTTTTAATACAGTAGGTGTGAGAGAAATATTAGAAAGCTGAAGCCATTCAATTTACCAATAAGTGGTTCCTGTTTTCCAATATTGTCTCTCCTGTCTCTCCAGCATTCCAATAACATCCCCTTCCTGAGTTCCCCCTCATGTGTCTTCAGCTTTTAAAAGTTCCCCTTGTGTCTCCAGCCTTCCAGTGTTCCTCCTCATCTGTTTACAGCCTTAGGTCTCACCCACTGATGCCCAGCCATCTGTGATATGTTTAGCACACATGGCTGTATCCTTCCTGTACGGCAGTGCAGGGGATAGGGGAGAGAACTTCCCTGTCATTCCCTTCTATTGGTCGTAAATGGCTCCACTCGAGCAAAACTTGTCATGCATGTACGCCAGTGCGCTTTTGCCTGACTTCTGCGTAGGTGCGTGTAGAGGTGGAGCACCGGATGGAGGATACGGTCCATGGAGCTTACATTTTTTGGGCAATGTAAATTTATCTTTAATGGCCATATTCATATTTCACCAGGTAATTTTTCCTAGGGTGGATAATTACATTTACCTTCCTTAATTGCTTGGAGCTTATGTATGTTGCCAGGGAGCTGTTTGCGGCAATGGTGACCTCAAACATAAAGCTATCCTACATATCTCAGCATGGTGTTAAGATATCTCACCCTACAATAAAAGAAATTACTAAAAAAAATTGGAACACATGAAGAGGATGTAATCTATCCTCAGGTTGGGCCTTGCACTGATCGTACTATGCAACCTTGTAAGGTTAGTGATGTAAAAACTATAGCAAATGTAAACCTCCCAGCTTCTGAAATATACCTGCTTATAGAAAAATATGTATATCTAACAGGTTATTATACACAGTATACATTTCCATAATTTATACATAAACAATTTAATTTATATACCTCTATGGAGATTTTCCAAGCTGAGGAAAGAAAAGTGGAGATGTTGCCCATAGCAACCAATTACATTCTAGCTTACATTCTCCTGTATGTAAAAGGAAAATGGGAGCAGAAATCTGATTTGTTACTATGGGCAACATCTCCACTTTCTTCATTCATGCAGGATAGTAAATATAGGCCCATATATATATATATATATATATATATATATATATATATATATTTACTAAGCAGGGAAAAGTGGGGATGTTGGCCATAGCAACCAATCAAGGGACCAGATTCAGAGTTGTAGCGCAGAGAATGCCAGTTTCTGTGTGGACGTGCTGTACAACACATCCGGAGTTGCGTTTTTTTTTTTTTTTTACCAAAATGTGAATTGCATGCAAAAAAGAGCAGCAATGCGTCATGCGTATTATGGGAATAATGGTTTTTTGTTATTATTATTATTTGTACTTGTGTTTTTCTCCTTCCCTATTCTATTTTTTTTTGTGTTTGTGTTGTGCGCAGTATTTTATTATGTTTAAACATTTTTTTCACACATTTGACAACTTGCACACCAGTGACACAACAAAGATGCAAGCACTGCACAAAACCAAAGTACAGGCCAGGGAACACATCCTGCAACAATTTTAAATAGGCTGAACTATCAGCAAAGTATAGCAAAAATACCAATTGTACCATCCCTAGCCAGGCGCAGGCAATAAGCCGCAGATGTAAACGCAATGCACAGAGCAACACCAGACACGACACAAAATCCCATTAAAATATCCTGGCACGCCTATTTATCGGTGTCCAAAAACACAGAGACGCAAAGGCACGCATTAGAGGCCGATTCCGATTTCAACGAGCATGCACAGTGCACGCAAAAAAATAAGTTATACACACACATTCAGCCGCAATGAGCAACTCAGGATCAGCCCCAAGATCTCAGTTTCATTTTATACACTGGAGAATGAAAACTTGAATTTGGTTGCTATGGGCAACATCCCCACTTTTCCATCTACCTGCAATCTCCCTGCTTAGTAAATTAAACTAAACGTACATTTGGCAAAATGAATTCCCGGTGGGTTTAAATATTGAAGCCATGATAGATAGCTTTACCACATATAATCTAATTCTTTAAATAGTTTTCTCATTACTATCATCTATGTAACAGTTTAGTATTATGTGTTTCTTATCAGGTTCTCACACATAATTTTAAATTGCCTGGTGGTTCTCCAAAACAAACGTAGCTTTCTTTCACAATCTGTTCCTAGGAACAGAAAGAAAACGTATGCATTTTTGGGCACGTTCAGTATTTATAAATGTACATCTGTTTTAGTTCAATTAAAAGGTGTGTTACTGTGAGTATGTATTATTTTGGTTTTTGGTATAATTCACATTTTTATATACAGGCATGTACAGAAAACAGGTGCACATAAAAATAAGCAAGTTTAGATGTACCCAACAGAGGCAACAAACAGGATTTTCAGAGGGATTTTTTCAAATGCTTGTAATGAATGTAAGCCTCTATAAAGTACATATTCATACCCCCCAACTGTCCCGATTTTATTTGTGTCAATCTATATATTGATACATTAGTTGCTTTTATATCAGTTTGTATCAGGGCTCGAAGTGGGGGTGTATATGGGGGTATGCCATACCGGCACTTCAATACCGGCACTACAAATCACCTTTGACATTTGGTCCATAGTACATAGTTTCACATAGTCAGTTCAAGAACAGAATATTGTAGACTGAGTGTGTGGCGTGCGATCCAATAAAACATTCAGTGGTACCTCTGGATGCCAATGCAAGTACCGTACATAGAGTATGAGCAGAGCTGGCTTTTATGGGAAAAGCTATATGTGTACAAATCTGCATGTGCACTTATATGTAGTATATATATATATATATATATATATATATATATATATAAACAAAAACAAACAAGAATCTATGGGCAATATATGTGCAGGGTAGAACATTTACTACGTATGAAAAAAAACAGGCTATGAATAGTGTGAGCATTAAACAAAACAAAGTAATGATTTACTTCAAGTATTTTTGTATTACCATATAAAATAAAATATTTTGGTCCTGTATATATTCCAGCAGCGATATTACAACTTTGTATTGCATTTGAAGTATGAATTTGCTGTGCAAGTGTTCAATAAATGTGTGTAGACTCTGACATAACGTTTTTTTACTTAAACAATGTTTTGACGCAACCAGTGACTATTTCGATCTGTGTTTGGCTCTAGATCATGCATTGGATACATGGGAATGCCCTTACTATACATTATGTGTCAGCATGATATATATATTTTCTTTGTGTTTTGGGTGTTTTACATTTGTTCATAACAGTAAAAAATAAAAAATGTAAGCTGTCATGAGAAAAATATGTGACTCGTTTGTTGTCTGCATTCCATCTAATTACTATAGATGTAATACATAGAACTTCTGTCTAGGCATCACATAAATTAACTATTTTACTTCCTTATTGAAACCATTGAATCAACATTAATTTGCTTCAAAATGCTTTTAATGTTAAATGTAAATATTAGTAGAGCAAAATCTCCATGTCAATGGACCAGAACCAGACTTTACATATTATTGACTTACTCACGACTTACTTACAAGTGGGCAAAACCATGTTGAATTGCAGGGGAGTTAAATTTCAATACTTGAGATTCGAGCTCTCAGATTCATTTTACATACTGGAGATGGTACAGTATCTGTCTCAAATTTTAGATGTTAACCCATCCATAGGATTTTACCCAACTGAATTACTGATGCTGTTAACTCATTGTTAACCTATTGTCACTGTTTGTTTCATTTCCTATTGTGCATGATTCTTATTTCATTGTTCTTTGTATGTTGTGAGACATTGTGGATTAAATAAAAGTAAAAAAAAAATACATTTTTGAAATACAGTACTAAAATGCATTATCCAGATGGTACATGATTTAAAAAATAGCTTCACTGTTCAAAGGAGCAATTGGACCACAAGGAGCGTTGTGCATGGAAAAAGTCAATATTTGGGTTATATAAATCCCAAGAAATCATTTGTCTAAATGTCTTATGTCTTATGTCAGTCAGTTTACTATTGTATGAAGCAGCTGACAGCAGAAAGTTACCAAGTATTGTCAATGTGTTTTCACACTTATATTCCAAATGGTAAAGCACTAATTGAACACTGAGAACTTTTATAGTAACTGTTACAGCTAAATATGCAGCCATGGTGGGAAGAGGTCTGCATCTATCTCATATGTAATAAAGAAAGAAATTGACTCCCTTGCAGCATATATGTTTCCATGTAAGTATTTATTGAGGTTTAGGACCAGTGTCCTAGCCATGGGGAACATTGTCCACATTGTGGTCCTTGTACCTATTAAGATAATAATAATAGTAATCAGGGACAGCATGAAGTGGGTATTTTAAGCAAATTACATTCTGCACTATGCACTATGGGTCCAAGGTTATAATAGACCTTGTAGCCCAGCAGATATTTTACTTTGGAATCAGGAGGTCTTGCGAGAAGGACCTGTTAGCATTATATGGATTGACTTTTGATTAAAAAATTGGACTTCTGGTCCTTACAGAACAAGATTTTTATTAGGAATTCTGAAAAATTATATTTATTTAATTATTTTGGGTCAGGCCATTTATAAGTATTTGGACTTATCATTGAAGGGGTTAATGTGGTTTCTGAGATGTCTAATGTCTGGTTCTATATGCAGTTGGAAACAATGTATGGTTTAGATCCTGGTCACTGTCTAGTTATCTGATGGCAGGTGCGAGGTCAGGCGATCTACAGTCTGGGTTTCATGTTTTGTACATGAGGAAGGGTTGAATATGGTTTGGCTGGACAATAGATGAGATCACCCTATATCAGTTGTGGTAATGCTGGTGTGGGGGGGTGGAAGTTCTTTAGTGTTGAAAAGTTGATTCTGCAAGGTCTCGATCCTGCACTGCTACTGTAGGAGAAATGGACCCAGTTCCGTGACCCACTAGTGTGATTTTGGAGGAGATCGAGGAACTGTGTGACTGGGCTGCAACCATTGACTTGAGTGACCTGTCGGATTAACCTTTTATACCGTGTTGGGCGAATACTGATCCTGCTCAAAATACTGATGCTGGGAGATCTAAGGACTCTGTTGCTAAGGCAAATAGTGATTCTGCTCAAAAGACTAATGCTGGGAGTTCTAAGGACTCTGTTGCTAAGGCGAATACTGATTTTGTTTAAAAGACTGATGCTGGGAGATCTAAGGACTGTTGCTAAATTGGAGTTTGACACATGAGGTGCACCAGTGACCGGGGGTGTTGTGCCTGTAACAGAAGCCCCAGAGCAATCTCTTGGGTCCGCTAAGGGGAGCAGAAGAGTCGGCCATGACCCTCATAGACAGAAGGGTCATGGGTGTGCAGCGTGACACAAAGCCAAATGGTTGGCCGGACTGGCAGAACGCGCGGAGCGAGATGTAAAGGCAATCGCAGCTGATTGGGTGTATTATAGCTGGTGCGCCCGACCTGGTCCTGTCCTAGCTTTTGCCACCGAGGTCTGGGACGAGGTGCCAGCGTATAGTGGTGATGACAGGGAGAGTGCTGGGACTTACAAAACCTCACCCGCCAGGCCCACTCACTCTCCAGCTTCCTCGACCGTTTCTGCACCGGTTCACCTGGAAGACGAGACCGATGAATCAAGAGCAACCCATAGCACCAGTGGTGAAGGAGAGGTGCAAACCCGCTATTTTTATGCGTGGATTCGACGGGTAAAGGCTGTGGACACTGACAAACAGACTGCTCCAGAACGAGCTCATCCCGGGGATGCTTTGGTACCCGAGGTCAACGTCATGGTTCGTGATCTTCCTCCTGCCTAATTGTGTCACCTCTTCCACCCCTTACTGGAATTGGTGAACTGTGGAGTCGCCATTATGGCTTGGACAAGATTCAATACCCATGTCCTCCGGGGTGTGATGGACGCTGTCAAAAAGATGAGTGCCTTGCCACACTGTAGCTTAAGAGTTAGCTTTTGTAGAATGTGATGGTACGATGTAAGTAACAAGGTTTATGTGCATTTATCGAGTATGTTAGTAGCTGTAATCCCGTGAGTTGTATTGTAGTGTGATGGTATTCTAGTCAGGGTACTTGTAGCGTGTTCTAAAGTAAGTGTTTAAATAAATACTGTTAAAGTAGTGTGTGTTTATTGGGTCACAGAAGAAGGTGGTAAGGGGTAGCGGTTGTGGGGTGGGTCTCCTGCCCGAGCCACCTGTATAGGTCATCTTATCCATACAGTGCTGGGATGGGCAGGGCGCGGTAGTGGGTCACGCAGGTACATTACACCAGTTGATACTAGGGCTGCTCATTCCTCTTAAAACCTTACGGGTTGAAATAAATAAGTAAAGGTCCAGTGGTGCCACACGACCAGCGCTCCGTGAGTGGGGTGTCCACATGGGTAAAACAGGCCACAAAAAACCCTGGGTGGCAGGGCATGTTGGCACTTGTGCCACATGTTAGCATGTCCTGAGAGTCTTAGGTTTGCTGGTGCTTGGAATATTACTCTTTAAGGTGCTAATTAAAATACATTTGAGGGGGAATAGCTCAGTAGACCTGGGCCTAAATTTACTAATAAGGCAGATTGCAGGGAGATTGAAAAGTGGGGATGTTGCCCATAGCAACCATTCAGATTATGCTCTCATTTCATTTTACACATTGGAGAATGAAAACTTGAAACGTTTGAAATGGGACAAAGGACTGCAGACTGTGGAAATTGGGTAAAAAGTGCACTAGCATGTACCCACCTAAATTATGCTCAGTGGGTGGGAAGTATATTTAGATTAAACAATTGGGGCTCGGTTTGGGGGGACACCTACAGGACACATATGGACTGTTAGTCCATATGAGCCACTTAAAGCAGGGTTATAGCAACGTAAGCATGAGAGAGGGGAATCATAGGGGAAGAACGCGCAGGAACCTGGATCGGGTCTTAGGTCATTCAGGGACTGCCGAGGGCTCACCACTCCAGGAAAGCACATAGAGGAAGATCTGTCAGTGCCGCAAGATCAAAAACTAACAAGGTAAAGTCCTAAAAGTGGCCACAATACGTTTAATTTCAAACTGGTTTAAATTATTTATGAAATTTTTGTTACAACTAAAGAAATTGTTGGTGAATGTGATGTTATCATAAAATACTTATTCATGACTGAACTGCTGCTAGTGCTTTAAATAAACCTGTTTTTTGCTACCAAGTAACAGAAATCTGAAACAAATAAAGACATGGTGGCAGCAGTGGACCTTGGCTTTACAATGAAACACTTTAATCATCAAGAAAGACAATGATGTTGTACTGTCATCACACAGAATCTGCATCATACAAAAACAGCATTGACTTGGGTACTTACTAGGTCAGGGATAGGCAATTTTAATCATTCAAAGAGCTAATCAGACCTGTTTTCACTAGAAAAAAAAACTTGGGAACTGCAAAACATTTCTCCAAAACTCCAAAAGTGAAATGTAATATAGCATTGTATGTACAATGGCCACCGTTTCTATTGCTATTAGGCAATTTTCATTAGGGCAGCATACAAGTCATACAAGTCAATAGTGAAGATAATAAAATTGTCTAACAGCAATTAAAACGGTGGCCATTGTACATACTACGCTATATTAAATTTCACTTTTGGAGTTTTGGAGAAATGTTTTGCAGTTCCCAAGTTTTTTTTTCTAGTGAAAACAGGTCTGATTAGCTCTTTGAATGATTAAACTTGCCTATCCCTGACCTAGTAAGTACCCAGTGTAGGACCAGGGTAGTTTGTGAATTACCAGGGTAATTCAGCACTGTGAACAGGGTTAATTACCAGGGTAATTCAGATCCACAGCTAACAACCCTGCTCGTTAAAAACAGATTTACCAGGGTAGTCTGTGTGAACGGGGTATAAAGCTGGCCATACACTAGAAAGATAATCTTTCCAATCAACAGATAAATGACCCTCACAGCAGAAATCTGTTACATGTGTACTCACAAAACATGCATTTAATGAGTGCACATCTAACAGATTTCTGCTGCGAGGGTCATTTATCTGTTGATTGGAAAGATTATCTTTCTGGTGTATGGCCAGCTTTAGTCACACAGCACAGCTGAATCCTCCCCCAATCCTGTGACTCTCCCGATCCTCCGTTACTCACAGGTACAAATGTAATCACGGCTGGCCATGGCAAAAGCACTGTGCTCTAGGCATTGTGCATTTGCCGCGTCCAACCAATAATCCATTTGTGTCTGTGAGTCACGGAGGATCGGGGGAGCCACAGGAGAACGTCCCTTTTCTCATTTACATCAGTCACAGGAGCACGGAGACGGGCTTTGTGTCCGCCTCCGTGCGGAGTCACAGCCATGAATCAGGTCCTAAATTACTATACTTATACTGGGAAACATTACAGACACTGGTTGCTTACCATTAAAAGGTCCCTTTCTACAACATTATTACTGCTGTATGTAATTAATGTGTAGCATTAGAACCATTCATCTCACTGTTTTTCTTTAACTTGCTTTGCTTTCCTTTGTCATCCTATCCCTGTGACTTTATTTCCTATCCTATCCTATCCCTGTGATATATTTCATGATGCCAAAACTGATTAATTAATAATTAAAAAATGTGTAGGGATTTTATAAAGGTAATTCATGAAAACCTCTATATTACCGTTACACAAACCCCTGAACTTATGCAAAGGTGTTATTGGTGTTACTGCAGTTGCATATGTGCTAAACCGCCCTGTTTTAAATTCAGTTATATAGGAACACCTTGGTCCACTTGCACAGAGCACATGGAAGCAAAGACAGATAGATGGGTAGCTAAGGATGTATCTTTCTCAGAGTGGATTCCTATTACATCTATACCTAATAAATAGACAAAAGCATGTCTTGGATAAGTTCTATATCTATTTTTATTCTGAGCCTTAGATGCAATACACTTAAACATGTACTGTAAGTTGAACACAGGCACAAAACAGGTAAAGGTCAAAGTTTGAGCTGTAGAGGGAAGCTAATTTAGGCTGCTCAACAAAAATAGACTTGAGAGATAGGGTCTCTAGAATGAACTGTAAATCAAACGCCAGGCTGAAATGTTTAAACTATGCAAACAGTCAAGAAGAGAAGTGCTGAATCCTGAGTTAAGTCTAAATATCAATTGTTTATTAACATTAAAGTTGCTTATTGTTGGAGTGCAATATAAAAACCTAACATTGCAACATTTGACCATTCTAGTAAAGAGCCACAACTGTTTTAGCCATTACCCTCATCATCTGGTTCACCCCACGGATCTCTATGTAATACAAAGTTTAGAAGAAGCATCTCTGCTGTGACTCATGTGAATGGATGGATGGAAGATAGAGTGTTTCTGCTTTCTAAATTGTCATTCATTTTCTTTTTGTAATGTGTGCATTGCCTATATTGTAACCTCACTATAAAAGTATAAAGAAGAAACAGAAGATATTTACATATAAAATAGGGCATTTAATGCTATCCCTTACCTTAACACAGACAGAGACAGAGCAGTAGACAGTGCAATATTGTTCTCAAGCATTAAGAAAGTATTAGTTAATTGAATATGATGGTTATCTCATAATCTGTCAGCTTATTCTCATTAGTGCTGGCAGTTTTGACTTTCATCACCACAATGTTTCCCACTATACACTGTCAAGATAATCTTTCTTATGCACAGCGAGTATACCGTGCTTATCCTGCTTTGTAAGCAATGTTACTTGGAAGGACATTGGTAAACATCTGCCATTCAGAACACATTTGTGCAATGGAAAATAAGTGTAGTTGTTAATACATATTTCATAATGTTACATAATAAAATAGTCCTACCAAAATACATATACAGTTAGTGCCATTATGTAGAGTTAAATATAAACAAAGATAAATTAACAGAAAAAAATAATATATCGATCCAAGGTGGTCTCAAAATGTAAATATTTAATCAAAGTACATTTTTTTTTAAACAATGATTATCAACATGTAGGTGTATATTTTCTAAGCGGTGAGATTGCAGTGAGATTGAAAAGTGGGGATGTTGCCCATAGCAACCAATCAGATTCGAGTTCACATTCTCCAGTGTGTAAAATGAAACTTAGAGCTTGAATCTGATTGGTTGCTATGGGCAACATTCCCACTTTTCAATCTCACTGCAATCTCACCGCTTAGTAAATATACCCCGTAGAATGCAGAATGACAGTACATGGAATGAGTCGTGTAGCTGGAAACAACCATTTATTCTGCCCAAGCTTTCAACACAAATGCACTGAGTGAACAAGTGCACTAACAAATTGCTATTATGCAACAATACTTATATATGACTTGTTTAAATGTGCATTGATTCAGCAGCAAGATGTCCTTGGAAATGTTAAGTAAAGAAAAATAAGTTATGTTGAAATAAGCTGCATAATAAAGAAGTAAGTAAACAACATAAATAAACAGAGGTTGAAATCATTATGAAATCCTTGGCAATTATTATATTATCTTTATTTTTATTTCTAATTATGTATGTAATGTTTACTTTTTCATTAAGTAATGCTGCAATCAGAAGCTTTTAAGCAAGATATCATTTTCTTTTTTATTATATCACATGACTATGTCACATAGTTGTGGACCAGATTTAGTCCTCTGTTTGGAGGTGCAGAGTTACTGCAGGTTTGCAAAAATTGGGATGTTGCCCATAGCAATCAGATTCAAGCTCTCTGTTTCATTTAACACACTGGAGAATTTGTGAGCTTGAATCTGATTGGTTGCTATGGGCAACATCCAATTTAGTAAATATAGGCTATAATCCATTGCCAGATCATTGTTGGATCAAGTCTGTCATGAGTTCACTTTAAAATTTCTTCTTCTCACATGCAAAATACATTGCAGACAACATTTTATTTTAGCTAAACTTGAATTTTAATGTTAAACACTGCAGATTCATTTACATGCATCTCATTAAAATAGTAATGCGTGTGGTCAATATTGTGCTGCAAAAGTCCTTGAGGGGGTGGCAATGTGAATGTACAGAGGAAAGAACAGCAGCTTGTGATAACTTTGGATGCCTCTCCAAAATTTCTATGAATTCCCTTAATCTTTAATCAATAATTTTGGAATTGATGTGAGAATGCTTTTACTGCCAGTGTAAAATAGAACTGGGCATATACTATGGATTGGTATTGTTTCACTGTATTATGGACACTGCAAGCTTTTGGATAACAACCATTTTGGGACTTAAGGAATACTGATGCTGATTGGTGAAGTGAGGCTACTGGTGGATTGCTATGCCAGTGTTACAGATGTTATTTGTATTTATTTGCTGTTTTCTACAATCGTAATATGATGGTAAAATCTATATTTCCTATTATAAATACAGAGTAGGATTACTGTAATAAGGTTACAGTATGTTTTTGGATTTGGGAAAACTCCACAATGTTTAGCAATACATAGAACATATCAGATGTTACCACTAACACTTAAAATGTCACATCCTCCTGGGACCCTTCAAATGCCTTATCTACACTTAATGTTGTAGTTCTAAAGAGTGTAAATATTTCTAATCCCTACAACTATACTAAATAACATTATGATCTAACTGCCTAGCGTTTTACAATTCTAGTACAAACACTGAACTTTGCAGTACTATAAGAAAGCAATGCAATGGAAGCAATACAAAAACAATTCCAGTGATTTATAGGTTTGAAAAAAGTTTTATGTAGTGTTTAGTAATTTAAGACCAGTCTTGTAAAATCCCACTCTACTATCTCCTCAATCACTTCAATAAAACATTTTTACCATCAATAATACAAGTTACAGCTTGATACACCATGGAATGTGGCCTATCAAATTCAGAGAAGAGCCTCTATATGTTTAACCAATGCACTCTGGTTAGTATGATGGACATTTGAACCCCGACCTTAGCGATAGCATCAAAATAACTATATTAATAACATGATGGTTCTCAATCTGATGGTTTCACAATAAAGTTTCAAATGTAAATTTATTTACCTGGCTGTTGTGCATGTATAGTAATATTAAACTTGCAGAACTGTTTACCTTTGGCAGTCAGTCCCTTGTTCCCAGAAATTACAGCCTTAATAGATATTCCCCAGGTCTCGAGTATTGCAAAATATATGTTGGATAGGAATGAGACAAGGGACCAGGGGGGGAATTCAGTAACTGACAAATTTTCGTTGAAAGTTCGTTTCGTCAGTGGCTGACGAAAATTCGGCGAAAATCGTCAAATGTGTATTCACTAAGTGACGAATGTGTATTTTTTCGTCATTTAGTTTTAAGTTTACATATCGTCAATGAACGTTCGCCGTGACGAATTTTCCCATAGAAAGGATTCAAAAATGGAATTCACTAACTGACGAATAT
>JABWIB010000580.1:5631-28714 GCA_016617825.1 Platyplectrum ornatum | reverse complement strand
TAAAGTTAATAAATTTTGTCGTTTTGCATGTCTCGTTGTACATGTAGTCCTATTTAGTAGACAATAAACCTAAACTTTCATAAATTTCATAATTTTATTTGAACTGTATTCCATATTAATATTATAATGGGAATCCCGTGGGATGGGATGGGATGGCACAGGCATAAATTGCCATGGGATGGGATGGGATGAGACAGAAAAATATGTCCCATGGACAAGCCTGGTAATTAGTAATTCCTCAGAATGTTTGTTATGTACATTTTTATTTACAAGCTCCTCATTTATTTTCCTTGACCCTCTACTGATGATAATAATAAGGAAATAAAAATAAAAAATAGACAGGCTCTACAAAAATAACTACTGTTTAATTTGCTTTGAACATTTAGCAATTTCATTAAATGGAAACCAGTTAAACAATAACACAGAGGTAAACATTTTGCCATCTGCTCTGAAACTATCATTTGAGATCATTTCAGAAATGTAATATTTATTTTAAAACTGTGCGGCTCCTTAGGGTATTAGCATGCATTTTTCTCTCTGCTGTATTAGATTTAGAGATTCCTTTCTAGCGCAAATGGTAAATCATGCTGTGAGAAATTTAGCTTCAAAGATGGATAGCTGAAACTGATAATAAATAAAGCAAGTGATTGCCTCAGTTCACTGTGCAGTTGCTGTCAGTCCCTCCTAACTCGGTTACAAGAATTTCAAAGAATATTCTTTCTGCAATATTGCCTTCATGATCCAATGGAGGTCTGCTCAGAAATGCATTCAGAGTCACAGGACACTGCTATTATAAATAGATCTGTAATGGTGGTTGCTATTGATGATGAAGAGGGATCTCGAGAACTCAATGTTCCTGTGGTACAAATGATTTTGGATTGTCACATAAGAATGTCAATATTGCAAAGTAAAGGGTGTGTAATGAAACAAATAGTGACAACGGAATGTGGGACAGCTTTATTTCAATAAGGTGAAAATGAAACTCAGGCTGAGACTTCTTTTTATTTGGTGCACTGCAAATGAAAACTAGCCTCAGACGTCATGGCATGTTGGCAGATGTTTAACATGTTTTAGCTCAGTGCCTCTTCCTTGTGTATCCATCCAGCTTACTGTCCCTTAATGTGTCCAGCCAACGTTTAGCTCCTTCATGTTTCCAGCCACCTTTCTGTCCCATTCCTTATGTGTCCAGTCAATTTCTTACCTCCTTATATGTCCGGCCAGCTTGTTACCCTGTGTGTGTCCATCCAGTGTTCCTGATCCCCCATTGTGTGGTCATCCAGTGTTTCTGTCACCTCCTTTTGTGGCTATCCAATATTTCTGCCCCTTTCTTGTGTGGTCATCCAATTTTTCTGCCCCCTCCTTGTGTGGTCATCCATTGTTTCTGCCTCCTCCTTGTATGGTCATCATGTTTTTCTGCCCTGCCTTGTGTGTCTTTCAATGTTTCTGCCCTGCCTTGTGTGTCTTTCAATGTTTCTGCCCCCTCATTGTATGGTCACCAGTGTTTCTGCCCCTCCTTGTGTGGTCATCCAGTGTTTCTGCCCCCTCCTTGAGTGGTCATCCAGTGTTTCTGCCCCCTCCTTGTGTGGTCATCCAGTGTTTCTGCCCCTTCCTTGTGTAGTCATCCAGTGTTTCTGCCCCTTCTTTGTATGGTCATCGGGTGTTTCTGCCCTGCCTTGTGTGTCTTTCAATGTTTCTTCCCCCCCTTGTATGCTCACCAGTGTTTCTGCCCCTCCTTGTGTGGTCATTCAATGTTTCTTCCCCCTCTTTGTGTGGTCACCAGTGTTTCTGCCCCTTCCTTGTGTGGTCATCCAGTGTTTCTGCCCCTTCCTTGTGTGGTCATCCAGTGTTTCTGCCCCTTCCTTGTGTGGTCATCCAGTGTTTCCAAAAGCTTGTAATGCATGTAGGGTATACTACAGCTGTGGAGATGGTATATAAAGTATGTATTGGGTATTTTAGAAAATACATTTGCAGACTCTCCCAGGACACCAGGAGAAATGCCAGTATTTCGGGAGTGTACCAAAAATTCTAGGAGAGTGGGCAATCCTGGTATAGAAGCATATTATGCACATTTTACTCTGCCATTGTTAAAGATTTGAATTGATTGTAAATAAATATGCATGTACACATTTGCATGTTTTAAACAGATTCATCCTTTCAAAATGTTCCTTCAGAGTAGAGTATTAAGTACAACAGTATGGTCTTCCAATGGTGAGATTATTATCATCCTGTATATTGCAAATGTCAGATATTAGGCACATCTTCTACAGATTACAAAAGCAAAACTTTTCCAAAATATCTTTATAACTTGTCAGCAGTTATTTAGTAAAGAAATCCTAAAAAAAACCTTTTACAGCTTGTAGGATGAGCTGTCATTTCCATGTGCATCTACTTTTATCAATTTAAAACCCCACAATTTCTGTCAGTTATTGTTAGCACTGGCAGCTAAAAAATGAATACTTTCCAAAGTCCCTTAAATATCTTTACTCAAAAACATACTATAAGTTCTAAACAGCAGCCTTCAGTGTTTCACTAAAGTTCATATTCATTTTTCAGGAAAGAGCAACTACTGATAATCTCAGGATTTTTTTTATTCATTGCAGAATCTTGAATTATTGTGGTAGGGGGGGGGGCGAGGAAACTAGTGATCATTAATGTTTCTGTTACTAAAAGTAAAGAGAACTTGGAATGTACATTGCTATTGAGTTTTGGGTTAAGTGTTTCACAGTGGTACATATATCCAGATTCCGTTTGGGCCAATAGGCTGCAAAGAATCAATCAACACTTATTTCAGGGCAATTGTGACACCCCAATAAACAGAAGAGTGAAGACAAAATATTATCAAGACATGACATTCATGAAGCACATAAGAAGACATCAGAAAAGGTGTTGTGGTCAAGAAGAGAAGATATAAATAAAAACTGGTGGCAAAGAAAGACTGGCTGTTTTCAACCTATATAGGTCAGAACAGGATGATGGGGTGAAGAGGGCTTTCTTTCCCTCCAGAGTGCAGTCAGCCTCTCGCAAGGCTGTAGCTCCTCTGTAAGGTCGAGTAAAGTGATTAAAATGCTCTGACACCCCCTGATACAGGTCAGTGTTAACCCTCATGGCATTTACAAAACCCCTCTGCATTAGATCCTCTAGGTTTGCATTGTAGGCATCACAATTGGTACCAGACACTGACGCAGTGGTAAATGCAGGATTTTTAAGTAAAATGCTTATAATACATTAGTTAGAGAGAATAAACTACTTATAAATATATAAATAAAAGGGAACTTTATTTCCATAAGCACTGAGTATGTTAATGTATATTGTTTCATTCAGTATTATACAGCATTTCATATAAATATACAATCGAATTAAACACTTAAGGCAAGTTTTATAGTCATTACATTATCAGTAAAATTGCAAAAGTGTTTAGTTCCTCACAATGTTCCAAATAACCAGTTGCCGTATTTAAAGGTTAATGTTAGCCAATACCACACTGGCATAGTAGCAAAGCTGCCAGCGTAGGAGTCATGGGATTTATTAAATGTACATTTCTTTTTAAAATGAGATCATGGAAATGCGAGACAATTTATTGTCCAATATGAATGGAAGTGACTCATATTTATAGTCAGATATTAAATACAGTTGGAAGCACATATTTCTTAAATATTCCAAGTTAAAGTAGCAATTACGGTATTATCTAAAGACATCCACACTCCAGCACTATAAAGTATTTTTAACAGACCTCTGATCCATGTAAACAAACCTACTTAAAACCTCTTGAAATGTGTTTTTTCATGCATTAAAAATGTAATCACTATTACAGACACCATGCTGCACATCTTACAGGAACAGATTCAGACATCTGATAAGGGGGCATTTTACAATCAATTGCATGTTTGTGATTACACAAGCACCTTGATCCACAAGATCCAGAAATGTACACCCTACGTGACTCTGATGATTTGCCATGGCAGGGTGGGTGTGAAGGCTAGGGGAAAGACATGGAAAGTGTACAACATATGTATGCTCCATCCATATCTACTTCAATACATTCTGAATGAAACTCTTAAGGTATGGGTCTTGTATGGGATTTCTATGCAAAAGTAATAAAATAAATAAATACATTTCCTAAAACAATCTAGATGGCTTTGGTTCATAAAATACATAGCATATTATTACATATTACATAAATCAACATGTATTTTATACAACAGTGCTGTTATACTGCTGGTGAGCTATCAGAAATCCTTTTCTACACTTCTGCTTCCTGCTCTGCCCTGTCCACCATTGTACTTTTAATCAGGAGAGAATTCTGGACTAAGATCCATCACATATTTGTGCCATATTTTCCAAAACTTGAGCAGAAAGTCTGAATCCAGCTGTATGTTATTATGTTCATAGATTTTGCTTATGTCAGTTTCCAATATTTTTTATGACCCTCACTGTCACTAAGGCAGCTTCAAATGAATACTAATGAGACATATACATGGTGGTCATGCATACAATTGCATATAACGTGTTCCAATTTAGAACAAAGGGGTTTTTTAAGTTATTATTTGCATATGCCTGAAAAATTTCATATTCTTCTGTGATTTAAAACACTGCCAGACTAAGGCATAATGGACCCTGTCAAGAAAGAAGGAAGAGCTTAGAAAAGAATATATTGAATATGATATTGAATATGAGAATATTTTATTATCTAGGAATATAAATGGAATATGGGAAAGAAGGAAGGAAGGAATATATATATATATATATATATATATATATATATATATATATATATATATATATATATATATATATATATATATATATATATATATAGATAGATATATATATACCAAATGGGAATACTAATAATATAAGGGAATTATGATTATTGGAATAATGAAAAATATCAATATATATAATAGGAATATGAATATGCTGTATGTTTGTTCCAAAAGCTGACACCAAATTTCCATAGACTACAGATCACATTTACTTTTGTCATTGTAATTTTGCAATTGTAATGGAACTGGAGCTATCAGCAATTTTTCATTAATTTGACTAAACCCGACTGATCACTAAGCCCTGGTCTTGACAATTTACTTTACCTAGGGGTCTAGAATTAATCTTCTAGCACCACCACCAAACTCTATTATGGTAAACCCACTGGATTTACCCTAAAATTCCATCTTCCGCCTCACATGTACAATGGCCAAAGTGAGCCTATTCCCAACTATGCAATACTAAGACTTTATCACCCTGTTATCCAACGTCTATAATCCTTCCTAGATTCATCTATCAGAAATTATCATCCCATGAACTATTTCACAAATATTATAATTTACAGTAGCCCAAGCAGTACAAAAATTTCTTCCACGTTTTTGAGTTCAGAGCAAATATGAATGAAGGCTAATAAATCAAATGTTTTACAAAACGTATACAATGCTTATACAGATTAAGAACATTAAAGGGTGACAAGATTATCTAGCAAAATGATATACAAGCAATTAAAACAAGGAGACAAACAAATATATCTCACCTCCCCTCAGGGGGCTAAGTAGTAATTAGTTTACTGGCAATCAGAAATAAGAATTCAATTTAGAGGAGGTTTAATGGTTGCAATATGATGATTCATATATCTTCCTCTGGGTAAGTGGTCATTCACGATAATGTCATAATCATATTGCTTGCTTCATTATGAATCTGCAGATACCAGACAGCTTGTACCTATATTCCTCTGCATGAGTGCCAGGCTAGTACTGCATTATCAGTACTAGAGAGATACTGCCCCTTACTGACCCTCGCACATATGATGCATTTGTGTGCCTGCTATATATCTGGAAGCTTAGAAAGTTCCACCATTGTCGGAAAGGATTATTTTATAGAAAATATAATTTTCTTTTCTTCTCAACTCACATATACTAGATATATACTAGGTTACATCCCTCAAGTGGAGTGTTGTTGGGAATGCCTATAGTTCTTTGAGACTTGGTCCAGGTGTAAAATGTTGGAGATAAAACCTTGCCTACAGGATGCTTTTTAATCAAAGAGTTTCCTCCATAAACCTGTATTATATGCCATATGTTCCAAGTCAACTATCCCTGCAGTGAAAGTAGTTTAACACTGTGTTCATTTCAAATATTCACCCCATCCAGTCCTGATAGGGGCTATTTGGATTAGTAGGTGACATATGTGAAATTACAAATATCAAATCCTACGTAACCCACAATTAAAACCTCTTTGTGCACAACTGATGGAATTGCAAGGAATGAACAGTCATAAGGCTAGATATGACCTTTAGGGGTAACGTATAGCAGGCCAGTGAAATCATGTTCATACCTGAGTAAAAAGGTCAATAAGGATAATTGGCTGGCTGTTCTCTTATTATCTATGAATTCATGCCGTTCTTATAATTCTTTGTTGCTGTATCCTAGAATGTTGGGTTCCTATTTAAAAAATAATTGTATTGGTACAAGTAAACACTCTAGACCAGTGTTTCCCAACCTTTTTTGGCCAAGGCACACTTGTCGCGGGGAAAAAAATCGCGAGGCACACCACCATTAGAAAATGTTAAAAAATTAACTCTGTGCCTATACTGACTATAATAAAGTAAATTCTTGAATAGGAATCAAATAAGCACAAAGAAAGTATTTTATAATTACCTTATTATGAAATATTAAGTAAACAGAATAGTGAAAAATTATAAAATACCTTTAGTGCGAAACCTGNCCAGTTACCACTTACCTCTGTATCTTTTGTGCTTTTCACTGCTGGGTGTCTGACTTCTGTAACATAACCAGTGACTAGCGCTGACCGGAAGTGCTCATTAGACTGTGAGGCGTCTGCCTGCGTCTCATGGGGAGGGAGGCAGGGGGAGGAGTTATAGCGCTGCACAGCACCGTGACACCCAGACCCGGCGGCACACCACGGTGCTTCAGACGGCACACTGGTGTGCCGCGGAACAGCGGTTGGGAACCGCTGCTCTAGACTTAAGGCTTTATGTTGGGATTAAACCTTGTACAGGTAAATATGGGTCTGAGTGAAAGCTAGTCACTAAGCATGAACCACTTCATCTCTTTTATGGCAGTCTAAAGACCAGTTCAATATTTTATTTTCCTTTCAGATGGTGCCACTCCATGGGTTTTCTGAATTTGTTACATTAATATACCATTGGTGCACATCAATGGGCCGGAACTTTCGCAAGCAGTATAGGAAGTTCCTTAGCTTGTAACATCTGCACACATGTGCACCAGAGGTTACGTTCGTAAAATGGTTGACAGGACAACTGCATCCACATGGCTAATCTCTGACTGTTGGCAGGGTCACCATGCAGATCAGCGCAATTGAGTGATAGGCATGTGATCCGCACACACCTGTTTTCTTATGTTCTCTAAAGGGTTAGGAGAGGGTAGTGAGCTCTCAATCCCTCTATTAAGTATAGACCTGCATGCTAACGGAGTTCACGCACAGGTTAGGATAAGGTCCAGGCTAAGGCTTAAAGTGAGATGATGGTGAATTGGCTAGATGATAAGAGCTGGAGTTTAAGACAAGAAAGTCAGTCGGGAATTTCTCTGATACACAGATTGGGTCAACCTGACTATACTTGAATATAAATACATGTTATATTTTCAACATTACTGACAAGATTAATGGTTCTTTTCAGCATTTTCCACAAGTAATACATTTCTGTCAAACCAACAATAAGTTCTATATCTCTAGATGTTTGAAATTTGAGATCTGCCTGTCTTTCTAATAAAATCCCAAAACTGATATATTTACAGAAAATGCAGCTTTTTGGATTTTAATCTGCTTTGACATTAACACTGTGATTCAGTGACATGTCAAGAGTAAGTACTATAATCAGAAAATAACTTCTAGTAAATGAACAAATAATACTTTACAATATGTCTGTGTATTAATGATTTTTATAAAAGCAAAATAACGTTCTAATTTCAAGACAGATGACATTCATGTCAAAATTATATATATATATATATATATATATATATATATACTCAAAGTTAAAAGAAAGATTAAAATTGTATTTTTTATTATTATTATTATTATTATTATTATTATTAATAATAATATTCAGATAAAGAGCGTTTAAGTTAGAAAAAGGTAACATCCTAAAATTATTATAACCCATTTTTTATGCTGTAAACATGTAAATGGTTACATACACCACCTCAGGCCTGTAACGGCAGTTGAAAGCTGTGTCTATTCCCACTAATATGGTTAGGTCCATCCCTTTGCTTATGTATTGCATTTTTACTGGTTTTGGTGTGTACTGATCTGGATGCAAATGGATTGAAAATCAGGTTTGGATCCGATATATTTAATCAGAAAAATATTGTAGCATTAATTATTTCTTTACAGCTGTACATCCTTCAACCAGTTTAGGAATTCTTGTATCACATAACAAAACTCTACTAGGGATGTATTTCTTTTATAAACATTGTTAGGCTTAGCAGCTTTAAATCTAATAAAAATGTCAGACTTCTGCACTGAAAAAGTGGATCTGTTGTTTTTGCATGGCATTCTCTATTTTTCTTGTGTACATTTGTAGAAGAATGTCTTATATTTAAACATAGGAAGATAAAAATAGCTGTGTATAGCCTATAATATTTTATACATATATGATGTTCAAAAATATCTACAGTATAACGATTTTAACATGATATACATGATATACATGATAAACATTGATCAGCACTGATGACTTGTAAAATAGCATTTAGAAGACGCTGTTATCTACCCCTGCAGGGTACCTGTGCTGTGTACCTATGCTGAGAGGGGGAGCGATGAGGCAGAAAGGCATGTGCAGAGAAGTGGTTACAGAGCGACAATTGGACAGTTGAGGTTTTCAAGGCAGAACTCTTTTCTGTGACGAGGAAAATTGCCGTATATAATCAGCATTTTTTTTGNCGGCTTATACTCGAGTCATAGTCCAGTATAACTTCGATAAGTTATTCCAGTTTCTTGAGGTGAAATTAGGTTATATTCGGCTTATATTCGGGTCGGCTTATGCTCGAGTATATACGGTAGGTGAAAAAAAAACCCTTTAAAAAGGAATAGAAATAAGGCGAAAGAAGTTATTNTTAATGTATAGTCAGGTAAGTAGTAATATTAGTTATTGGTGGTTAAGTGAACAGAGCNGTTAACTACAATGGGGAGAGAGAGAAAACAGTGGAGAGGCTTCACAAGTTTATGGATGTGTATTGTGTGAGAAAACATGTCCATCCACATCAAGTGGTGCAAGAAACAGCTTGACATGAGCAAAAATACCACCATCAACTGGAATAATGAAATGAGAGAGGTCTGTTCATTACATCTCATGCGTCAACCCAAAAAACAAATACAAAATAGGTAATTATATAGACCCCCTGCGCTCAGCTGCCGGCCCTATACTTGGTGAAATGGGCACTACCCTATTGCCCAAAAAACAAAGTAACAAATCTAAACACAATATAATCACCAATGTGTATCTGGGTGCTGCTATTGTGTTAGCTCTGTAACCTGTCCTCGCCTCGTGGAGATCAGAACTCTGTTCTACAATCTTCTAACCTTCTCCACAATACTGAACGGATGCCTTCTCCTATATGCTGTAAATGGAAAGTGCAATCGTTATCCTGGGGTCATCTTCCAATTTCCGAGTGGTGAGTCTTTCTCAAAGTCTTCTCTAACATTGGATTACAAATATTGCTACTTGTTGAGGAATCCACTCTTCATAGCACTACAACTAATGGCCCCACCTTAAACAGTGACTTATAAACTAAGAGAGATGCCTCTTGCTGGACATAACAAAATATAATTGTTGGTTTTTTTTAAGTTTGGTGTAAAAATACTGCCTTATTGTTGGTAAAATATTGCTTAGTGTGAAAAATATTCATACATGTAGCATATTTGTTTGTTTTTTCTAAATCATAACTGAAGAAAAGAAAGAAAAAAAGTATAAAAATAAATAAAAATAATAATAATAACAATAATAACTAACCGGAGCTCCCACGTCCACACTGTTTTCTTTCGGTCTGCTCCAGCCTGTCCATCTCTCTCCCTTGTCTGCAAGCCTACTATGACTCAATAATTTAGGTAGGAAGCTGGAATGGACCAGACACAGCTGACAAACTTTGGATAGTTTTGGAAAACCTTTGCTCCCCTACTCCCTTACATATTGCCCCTGGGCTCCCTGGTTCCCTGCACGCCTCCCATCCTATCATAGGTACTGCTCTCCTCTGCTGGAATAGACTCAACAAACATCCTGACATAACTATATTCCCTGCATGCCTTTGTCTTCAATATCTATTTCCCCCCTGGACTGCACCCTCCATCTCTTCGAACATGGACAGATGCAGGTCTTTTCTGAGTCAGTCAGCTGGTGGCCCAGGAACACCCTCTGTCCTTTCATGCCCTATGAGAGTCATTTAACCTCNCCTCTAAAGAGCAATTTTATTACCTCTTCAGTCTGTTTCCCAGGGTTTACCAGGCCTAAGACAAAATTTGAAGTCCTCTGCACTGAAGTACTTTATAAAGTACTACTAGACTGTACTATAGCTCAAAACCGCTCCTTCATATAGTCATGGAACAGGAAACTACCAACCCCTCTGTCAGACTCAANCCATACATGCTTCTTCTTTTAGCTCCTCAGTCATTGAGAATCGGTACAAACTCCTGTCACGCTGGTATCTGGTACCTACGATATCACATAAGATTTTCCCATCCACTTCAGACCAAAGTCCGAATGAGATGTGGGGTGGCTGGGGGTACCTTCCTGTATATTTGGTTGGACTGTCTGATTGTACTCCTCTTCTGGCACCTAGTTATGGATGAAATCACCTTAACTAAAATGTATGGAATTCAAGGAGTCCTGGGCCTTCTTTCAACTACTAACCCCTAGATCCCTTTAGTGGCCCTCTCCCTTTTACTGCATCAGTATCTCCCATGCTATACTGGAAGCTATTTCTTTATAAACTGTTTTTGTTTACCTGGCTCTCACCCCCTCTTCTTTCTCCTCCTGTTAGGGGTATATTTACTAAGCAGGGAATTTGCTGGGGAATTGAAAAGTGGGGAAGTTGCCCATAATAACCAATCAGATTCGAGCTCTCAGTTTCATTTTACATACTGGAGAATGTTCGGATCTGATTGGTTGCTATGGGCAACTTCCCTACTTTTCAATTCCCCAGCAAATTCCCTGCTTAGTAAATATACTCCTTATTCTCCCTCCCCTCTACATTGTTTGTATCATATACTACGCCATTCCATATTTTGTGACACATGTTGGTTTTGTTTTATCTATTCATGACAAACTGTCTTTATACTGTTTATACTGTTTGAAAATTGCATAAATAAAGAATAAAAAAAATAACACTCAAGCTAAAGCAGAGAAAAATAAAACGTATTAATATCAAACTGTATTGTAAAGCTTTATTTATTGACATCACTTATTTTCTGTTGCCCCTCAAAAAATTGCCTCTATGTATTGGTAGTGTCTTAGAAAATTAAGCATAATCCATTTAGCTAAACTTAGTCATCTATTTTAATAGGAGGCTGAAGATTAACTGTATGTGTGACCCTTTTTCCAGATGGAGGCCTGGGGCTATAGTCCCATCAGCCCCATTGTCCATCAGTTTATTATTGCATCAGGGCACTGCAATAATAACAATACAGCATGCGTCCAGTATGACTGTGCCCATGGTTCCCGGCTGGATGGAATCTGGTGTGGATCAAAGAGCTGGTTCAGCCTTATACAATCTAATAGGCCTGCTGCAATGGGGTGCTCTTGGAGGCAAAGTCAAAGGCAGAGTGTGAGAAACAGTCGTAACCACTGGGAACAACAGTAGATGCCAGAGCATGGAGTAAGGCTCTACTTTGGACCAGAAGCGGGGAAGTGGCAGCAAGAGCTGCAATCACTGGTGAGATTCGAAACAATACCATTGCATTAGAGTTTAACTTTCTGAATTCAATACTAAATGAATGGAAATCCTACTTGTATAGCTGCCAAATAAAAATACATTAGAACTTGAGGATTAGGTGGCTTCTAATAATTTCTTGCTCTTTCTCGTTTTGTGGTTACTATTACAAAAGGTAAAATAATAAAATATTTTCCTAGAAATAAGTGACATTTTTCCATCAAGTGTTACTGCCTAGACATGACTTTTGCCTTCAGCTAAACATATATTTATACTGCAGATAAAGAAAGACATATCATTTAGACGTTTAACATAGCCTTATTAAATTAGAACTTAATACCTTAAGCAGAATTTTTTTTTATGGTTAAACATTCTAGTCACCTGCTCCAAGCTTGCGGGACCCAATGAATAATTTAGATTTTTTTTTTTTTTAAGGATAGATTGACAAGTTACAAAAACAGTCCTTATGTACTATTTTAGTTAGTGTGAACATATTTTGCATAAGTTAACCTTTATAACCTGGATTTTTGAACAACTCACTCTCTGTATTTATCAATAAACAAATATTCAAATATATTTTTTTAAATAGATAAATGTGGACATTTTTACATCAGGTTTCTATACAGCTTTGTTTCTAAACCACTTCTCAAGGCTTTAACGAAAAGAAGTGCAATGAATACACTCATTGGGTGCCCAGATCCGGCAACCAGGATCATCTCACCTATAATGGCACCAGCTGTTTCTTAAGCAGCAATGCTATGAAGGATTACGATAGACAAAAATNATTCCACACAACACATTTCTACTACAATTCAGAATACAATTAATCAGGTTGGCTTATTTGCAAAGATTGAGGTGCCTTTTTAGGAGGATGTCAATGTCCCCCTTACATCTCTCATTTGTCTAGGAAACTGTGAGAACTATACACATATTTATAACAGGAGGAGATGTGTGTGTGTATTTGTGTGTGTGTGTGTGTGTGTATAGGGTGAAGATCCTAGTTGGGGGACCACTTCAAAACTATGCCATGATGCCCACAAAGTTCACATTTACACCCCAACCTATATTAGATATTCTGAGAAATGCAATACAAGATGCATTGGTATGCATCAACACAGTTTGCTACTAGCAAACTACTATTGGGTACACATCCGAAAGAAAATTATATTCTTTTGGAAAAATACATCACCTGATCAAAGCAGTGCAGGCATTTCACACTATCAGTGCTTTGTACTTTCATATCACTGAACTTAGGAGGCAATAACACCATTACAAGGCAGAGTGCAGCATACAGTACCTTAGGCTTAAACCAGAAACAAAGTAAACGGAGTAGTTCATCAACTCCTCAATCATTTGCCTCTGTCATGTGGATGACAAATTACCTAAAAGTCAAAGAGAGTATTCTAATAACTGACAGCCAGTTTTGACATAGTCCTCAAGGGATAACAAGATCATTCTGTATCAAGATTTCACAGGGCAAGGTCTAAGGTGTTGTAATAGGATAACTATAGATTCATTGCAGAGTCTATTAATTATCAAAATTCAAGGGAAAAAATTATGGTAGGTGCACAAAGCTATTACAGGAAAGTCAAAGTTATAGAACAGTATGCAATTTGCTGGAAGGAACATCTTTTATAGTGCAAGCTTAGGATCCACTTCAAAATATCACCTAATGTGTTTGCTTCTCCAATGTCTATAAAGTTAGAAAGGACAACATCAAGTTCACTGTCTGAAAGATGCACTTATGTATACAACATGCCCTCCCTGCATCACTAAGACTTACCTAAACTGTTTTCCTTCCTATGCACATTCTTTATAGGTGCCTCCTAGCAAGGAGACCTCAACACCCAAAGTGGAATGATGTCTTACTGCTACCAAGGCAGTCAGATCACTGGCTCATTGGTGAGATGTGACTGTTGGGTCAAATTGACATAAATAATAATTGATATAAAAATAAAATTTTGTAAACTTCTTTGATGCCTCAGCCCATGTGGAACACTTACAGCTCTTGTCAAGGTCACCACAACATTACCAGTGTTATTATTTATGTGCTGAATATTCTGTATCAGATAGTTTTCTAAAACAATGTAGCAGTATTTAACTATACCTTTATTATTCACCTCTATTACTGTAAAAGCCTGGATCATCTCCTAGGTGTTTAAAATTAACTTTAATTATGCATAGGCTTATTGCATTGAATGTGATGGCAGATAAGAGACACTTGGACCTTCCATCCTACCCATTTTGTTTTCTTTTCGAAACCATACTTACTCTTGACCAGGGGTGGCCAAACCTGTCTACAAACAGTCCATGTTTTCCAGGTCTTCTTCCAGAATGACAGGTGACAAAATTACTACCACTTTCAAAATATGTACCGTGTTTCCCCGATAATAAGACACTGTCTTTTTATTTTTTTGGTCCAAAAAACACCATAGGGCTTATTTTCGGGGTAGGTCTTATTTTAATTAACATTGACAGAGATTGATATAAACAGTCCTGCTTTTATCCCAGTCATGCCCCCCAGTCCTGCTTTTATACCCATTATGCCCNCAAATCCTGGGGAATTCACTAGGACTTATTTTCATGGCAGGGCTTATTTTTGGGGTAGGGCTTATTTTCGGGGTAGGGCTTATTTTGGACTGGTTTGCAATAATTGGGGTAGGGCTTATTTTCAGGGTAGGTCTTATTATCGGGGAAAAACGGTAAGTTATGAACTTATGTTTGGGCACCACTAAACCTAATACTCTCCAGTTGAAATGCATCTTTTGTATTTTAATAACTTACTTGAAAAATACCATTCTCCTGTTTTAACCCATGCTATCATGTTCCTCCCTCACATTACATTGTGTGACACATGCCATTTTTGTATAACCTTCTAGAAATATGGCCTCCTAACATAAACATAATTTTTAAAAACAAGGCTTAACCATTTATAACCACTTATAAAGTTGTGTTCTCTTTCTACTAATTCTTCTCCTATTGTAAGAAAGCATATGACTTGCCTTTGCCAAGTGTATGTTTTTGTATTAAACTGTAATTTACCATTCCACCAGTGTAAGTAGACCATTAATCATTTTGTTTAAACTTTCTGGTGTGTCTAGATGGTTACATATCATTGTGTCATCTCTAAAATGGATAGTGATCTGATACCATGCTTAATGTCACCAGTCCAAGTACATATCCCTGAGAAACTCCACTAGTAGCCATACCATACCATACAGAGAATGAATTGCATATACTGTAGTCCACTGTTGTCTATTCTGAAACCAATATCATATCCAAGCAATCATACCTGAACCCAATTCCATTTTTTTTAACTTTATTTAACAGTCTAAGATGGTACAGTGTCAAAAACCTTACTGAAGTCTACATAAGCTATTTCTACACTACTGATTTGTTCTACTAGTAAATAAAAGTCAACTAGATGTGTTTGACATGATCATCCAAAGTGGGTCAGTGCTGTTTGGGATCTTGTAAGTTGTAAAAATAGTTTCCATCAATTTCCCTACTACTGTTATAAGGCTTCATAATCAGTAGTTTTCAGCTATGTATATACCTTACTTGCATTTTTATGCAGAGAGACTTCAATTAATATTTTCCAGTCTATTAGAATTACTAGTGTTACTAGTGACTGGTTAATTAAATGTGTTTTAGCTTTTAGTATTTTTGGATGTATCCCATGTGATTGGTTTGTACACCTTTAGCTTTCAGAGGTCAATCAAAATAGAACTGTTCCTCAGTGAAAAGACTTGTAACTACTCATTTTGGATTAATATTTATATTATTTAACTGTTGCTCTGTCTCCTCTCTTTTGTTTAGAAATATTAAATCAAAATAAAAGCTAATATGATCTGCTGTAGCTCCGACAACCTTGACAAGACTCTCAGGGAATTGACTAAAGTTTGATTTGTTGAAATTTCTGAGCGAAGGGATTTGGTGGTCGATTTAGCCTTTTTTGGATTTACAAAGGGTTGATTTTATGTGAAAATGCATATATGCCTGTTGAAATGGAATCAGGATTCTGAAATCATTTTGTCGATTTTCTCAATGATGAGCATATACATAATTTACTAAGCCTCGAGTTCAGTATTCAACCTGAAAACACGAAAACGCAGACAGAAATCGACCCACAAAAAAAGGGCCTGTGTAATGAGTCAAAATGGATGTGATATAAACTATGGCTAGAGCAGGCTATATTCAACTATCCCTGGCTTGTGCAGTCAGGCACAGGTCAAGGAAAGAAGCGGAGGATGATGACAATCACCAGGCCCAGGTCCAACTCCAGTGGCCACGTGCTGTAATTTTTGGTGTGTTTGGACCTGGCCTCCCTGTCCGATCAGGAGGTAGTGCGTTATTTTAGGCTTAACTGCACAAGCCTCCTGAGCTTATATGAGCTGGTGAGAAGGAATTTAGAGCCAGAGACGTCTCGGTCTCATGCAGTTCCTGGGCTGCTTAAATTAAACGAATTAAGTGCCATTCACTTCCTTGGGACTGGGTCCTTTCAGTCTGTGTCAGGCGTAGAGCATGGCATATCACAGCTCACATTTTCCAGACACTTATCTCAGATGCGCTGTCGAAAATAATGCACAGACATGTCTGTTTCCCCAGCCATGAAGCAGCCTGCCATGAGGTTATGCAGGGCTTCTATGCGCTCTCAGGTTTTCCATCAGTCCTGGGATCCATAGATTACACTCAAGTAGCACTGAGACAACCCAGGGACAGTGCCTATTACTTTATGAATAGGCACTATTATTACTCCCTGAATGTCCAAGTGGTCTGAGTGTCTATGCCAGCTTTCCCGGCTCATGCCACGATGCCTATATCCTGAGGCGGTCCGCCCTTTTTTGTAAATTTGAAGACCATCAAATGCCTGAAGAGTGAATCCTTGATAACCGTGTGTTTTGGTTTTTTAATTTCTTGAAAATACTGAGTATGTTTTGTCATGTTATTTATTTATTTTTTAAAACAGGTAACTCAGGATATGGGTGTCGCTCCTGGCTAAAGACCCCACTGCTGCATCCTGAGTCTCCTGCACACCAACAATACAATGAGTCAGACCATTCCACTAGATGTGTATGAAGGTACATCAAACATGTACCCCGCTTTAGGTGCCTAGATAAGTCTGGTGGCCAACTTCTTTATTCACCTAGNTTGAATAGGTTGCTCAGATTGTGTGGACTTGTTGTCTGCTTCACAATCTGGCCCTTACCCAACCTTGGGATGAGGTTGTTGAAGCAGACAGTGAAGATAGGAAAGTCTTGTGATCGTCTTCACAGGAGCACAGTAGGTAAGGGATTCAGGCACGTGCCAGTTTAACTGCCAATTATTTTGCATGTAATTATAAATATTACATTCATAACCCTTTATGGATATTTTTTTAATTCATCAATGTTTAGTGGTACAAAATATTATGTATGGTGCATGGTGAGAGTATTAGCAGAAAAAGGTTTGCAGTCATTATGGCTTAAGTTTTAGTGATGTTTTAAATAAACATGGATGACATTATTTTGGCTAATTGTTTTTATTAACAAATACTGTCATGAAGCCACATACAAAAAAAATTACAATATTTTGTAGAACTGTAATGGTATATTTGCACATCACAGTCCACAGATTACTTTATGCATAGTCACATTTTCAAAGTACATTAGTATTATGCACAGTGTTTAAAATTTTCAGTTTAAGAAATTCTCTGCTACAGGGCTCTTTGGACCGTGTAAACATTCCTCCCCGCTGTGGCCCTCGTGGCGATTGGGTGGGTGTTGAAAGTGGTGTAGAAATGGGATATACATTTGGCGTGTTACCAGAGGTTGCGTCTGTTGTTGCTGATGATGATGATTGGAAACACTGCTGTTACTGGTTCAGCATTTGTTGCTGAAAGGCATGAATTTCCTCTCTGACCCTAGACATTCCTGTGCGCAAGGTATTATTTAGCTGGCTCATTGCAAGGCCAATCAGCTCCATGGCTGCACACATTCTATTTCCCAGGATTTACATCTGTGTGCACTTCTTGTGTAAGATGCAGTTGTTGCGCTTATTGTTGTCATGCTGATCACGGAGGATTTGGCGCTGCAAGTGGTGCATGTTGAGGATCATCTCATCAGTGGTTCTTGGTGCTTGTCTTTTCCTTTGTGCTTCAGCTGGCATCTTGTCCAGTGTGTTGCCTTACAGGATTGAGTACTGCTATTTCTGGCTCAAGAATCAGGAAATTATGACAACCATTTAAAATTTGTTTGCAAGGTTCACAATAATACCAAACTTTTTCACATTTTACAGTAACATGCACATTTGACGCTGAAATTTATAGTGACGTTGACTTTATAGTGTCCACATGTCCAGCAAACCTATATGATAAATTTAACTAAAACATATTGTAATGTAAAATTCGACTCTTACCAGGTTCATTACTTTCAGGGGGACTAATCTCAACTCTTGTCTCTACATCCATCATAGGACTGCTGGTGGGTGCGGATTGGGTGGCAAAAGAACTGCGCACATCATATGACTTCTCTTTGATTTAAAAAGGTAAGCATAAATATATATTCAGGTATATTCAACAACTGTAAGTATGTTACATGTAAAGTTCCCATTATTTGAATAGACATGGCAGCTACCACACAGTGGCCATGACCAAACCTCTCCTTGCCTCACTCTCCNACTCCAAACAACACACTAAGGAAATGCCCATGGTTTAAAGTTTATATAGGGCCTGACTCTTTAACAATGGCCCAGTTTATTGGCTGCTTTTCGATATGCCACACCAGTAGCAGATTGCAATACGACAATGATGACGTAATAAGCAAATCGACTGTCGATTCCTGCGAATCCCGGCGAATACAGGCCAAATCGACAGGATTTGGGAACCAAATACCTACTGGTTTTTTTTTAAGTAACTTTTTAAACCTAAGCAATTACAAAATAAATTTTTTTATTTATTTTAAAATTTAAATGCAACCTTGATGTTCTTATAAAATAATATATTAATAAAAGTACCTATATATGTTAGAGGACACTGATTTGTAACAAGCACATCATGAATGACTTCAAAAAGGAACCATGCCGCAAGAAGTGGGGCAAGGCCAATGCCTGAACACCTCCAAATAATAGACATTGCGGAGTTGGCTATGAGATGCATAGCACCACAGGAGTTGCAAGGTGTGGGGTTTCAAGACACAAACAGGGGGTGCCGGCTTACATACTGGCTGAAGAGACAGAGGAGCCTGCAGATCGAGCCCTGTTTTACACCCCCCAGCCCCTCAGTTCAATATGTTTTTTTTTCACTTTTTGGACATTTTTATTGTTTTTTTCAGGTACTCCTGACTCAAAATCAAAATCCATCTGCTGTTAGATAGAAGCCAGATGTGCTGTTTGTGCCTACTTTAACTTGTAACATATGATTTATATGTGATGGGTAAAGCAGAGATGTTATCTTCCCAGTGGATTAGCAAAGTTAGTGGACAGACATTAAAGTGTGTTAAAAGTGATGTTTAAGTTTCTAAAAAATGCTATATTACAGAAGGAAATAAAGTCTGATAGTCTTGCACAAATACAAACATAATTAATATCATAAGGCTTCCCAGTAAAATGTTAAAGAAGATAACTGATGTATTTAAATACATTTGTGCTGTACATATAAAAGTATTTGTTTAATATGTACTTAAGTATGTCTGAAACATCTCTAACCCAGCAAATATCAGAATTTTGCTTTGAAAACCTGATCTTTAACCATAGGACAGATGTATTGCATCTGCTAAATATCTTGAAGGCAGAGACTGATGAGAGATCCCTATAGAAAGTTGTAGAGTAGATGCAAGTCATTCTTTCAATCTTCTTACAGATTATAAGAATCCTTTCAATTCGGTTTTATATATTTTTTGCCTTTAAGTCATTTTCTGTAAAACTCTATTGAAAAATGTATAAAGAATGTCTTACACACTATTTAGTTTGTGCAGAAAATTTATTTTTTTGTAATAGTTTTTAGTTCTGAATAATACAATTTAGTGTATTATACATAATATATAAGCATATCAAGTGTTTCCTTTTAACGTCAGTTTTTATTAAAAAACAATTATAAATAAAATATTTTGGACCTTCTTTTAAGTGTGTTATAACTATTAACAACTCTGTAGGTGTGCCCCATGATACATTTTGTTGTCCATGCACTCCTATCCTCTCCTTTTCTATCCTCTAGAGACAAAAAGAAAATACTGAACTGAACTGCTGTTGTGCTGTTCCCTAGCAGAAACAACTTTAGACAAGAGAATAATATTCTGCCTATGAAGATGCAGTACTATTATGTCTGAATTATTATATGAAAATCTTACAGCAAAAGTATGATCAAATATAAATATTTCATATTACTTTGTTTATGAAAATCACTTAAATACATTTTGTGGTCACTTGGTGAAGTTACTCTATATATGTAAATATAATCACAGAAACAAACTTGTAAAAGTCATTTAAGTCAAATGTTATTCCCATCAAGACTGAAATTGATTTCAGTTGGTTAAACCATGCCCCTATAATTTTATGCAGATGATAATAATTCTCTACTTGACCTTTGGTTTCAGAACTATACAGATGGTCACAAAAGTCATGTAGAGAAAATGTGACACTGTAATAATATCTGCACCCCAATGTAGATACAGTGTGGCTATGAATGTTTTTTTTTATTAGCATTTGTTCTCAACATCTGTTTTATCCCATATTTTACAAGTGTAATATTACTCGTGTTGAGTGGAAAACAATTCAGAAATCATATATGCAATTATTCTAAAATTAGTTTTTTTTTCCATATTTCATAAACATCTCATGATTCCTTAAATCTGCCAAGACATAACTTATTTGACTGGTATTCATCCTTCAACAAAAATGTCATACCATAAATTTACAGGTTAAATGCTGTTACTGAAAATGGATGGAGCTGGATCAACCTTCTTATAAAGTAGGTCAGATCTCCCATGGGACCCACTCCTTCCAGTCCCCACTGGTTGTTTGTAGACTTCAGTTTGCGGACCAAGCCTGCCCCGACTCCCTTCTACTGCTGGGCTGTAGTCTCCACTCTTTGCAGGTCCTGGCCTACCTGCCCTCCAACTCCTGGGGCCTGCACCAAGCCAGTGGACAGTCACCATCTTGATATTCCTGCAGCCCTGGGACCATGAGGAGTCCTACATCCCACCTCACGGATGAATTGCACTGCAACAATATGAAGTGCAGATGGGGCTTTTGATTCAGTTTCCAATTTGTCAATCATGGTCTTGTTGTCCCCACCTCTTCTTTCACAAAGGGATCTGTGGCTGAAGCCAAAATACCACCACCGTTGACTTTGACAGCCCGCTGCAGCTGCTGGTGTCAGCTTGGATACTATGTAACTGTCTTGCTAATGTTTGTTGCATTATCCCTTTCCAAGGTGGTGACCTCTCTGCCTTCCTGCTAGGCTTGTATTTTCTTGCCTACTGTGTGCACTTTACTATATTGCCCCATGTTTGTGCCTTCTCCCCTTCCTCACATTACTTTTAGGCCCCGTGGCTCTTTCCTCCTTCTCTCCACGGGCCTCCCAGGGTCAATGGCCATACCTTCCTAATCTCCCCTGAGGCCTGTTTTTAGGCTTAATTGCCTTACTCCCATGTTTTGCTGCCCCCACCCACTTGGGCTAGGCTTGTTGCCGCCTTACTTTGACTTATCTCAGTTACCTTAGTACCCCTAGTTCTCTACCCACACATTTGTTTGTGCATAGCGTGCTTCCCCTACAACCTTGCTCATATTTGCAGTTTCCCTGTTAGTGGCTGTTGGCTAACCAACACCTCCTACAGTCTCTGGTCCACACCAGAAGCTTGTTTTGTCCTATCCCACGAGATTAGAGACAACTCCACCAAAGCTATTAACTTGATCCACTGGGTTACCGCTGCAGCTCCCTGTTGGTTCTGTTATCCATTGATGCAGAGAAGGCATTTTATCGGGTGGCATGGGACTTCAAGGGATGCTGGTCCAAATCGGTCTGGGTCATTACTTCTACACTGAGTCATGGCNTTATACACCTTGTCCAGTGTATGATTTAAGATTAATGGCACGCTCCACTTTCAATGTATGTGGGGAGTGTCTGTGTGGTTTTAGGAATAGTGAGCAGGTGGAGGCATTTAAATTGCATTGTATGGGTTGAGTCGAGGACATTTTGTCTGGTTCTTTGCTGTATGACACCTTTTTACAGAGAGATATATGTGAGAATTTAAGATAGGGTTCTGGATATGTAGCTAGTTACATGATTGTAACTTAAATGTAGAAACATTCTGTACCTACCTATAGATATATGTTATTAAATATTAGGCACATTATTCTTAGTATTGCTATTTCATAAACACAATTTATTCTTTTTTTTATTGATATTACGGTACTTAACTTAAGTGACAGCATGCCTCTGCAGATATTTATATTTTTACTGCGCAGCCCACATACAGCCTTGTACGATTTATTACATTCATAATTATTCATAATCTGATAAAAAGATGCAGCTACACCCAGGTGAAAAAAACGTCAAAGTTCATAAATAGCTAAGCACCAATTAAGTGTTGACAAAAGAAGAAGTTTAGTTTAACAAGGTTCTGTACACACATAACATGGGGATGGTGAGCAACAATGGTATGTAACAGCAACCACTATATGTTTTTCTATGTTTTTCTCTTTTAGACAGAACATACCGTATTTAAAATACTAATTCTTTAATCATATATTTCTGTCAGTATCAAATATGGTGTGTATGAGTTTTGAATTTGACACCTTTGAACTAACTATATTACATGTGAAAATAATAATTTCTGGTAGTCTACTTTTATAAAGGCATTCCCCTCAGGCAGAAATCTAATAATCTATATTATATGAACTTAGTAAAAGATAGCTCAGTAAAACAAAAAAGCCTTTTCCATTGTTTCCTCCTGTCACCTGCTCTGTTCCTGTGTGTTTCATCTAACTGAAAATAATACAACATAGCATTATGTTCTTCTAAGCGGTATTTAGATACAAAAAACATATCTTAGTCATTTTAATGNAGATGTCAATTTTGCACAAGGAAAGAAACGTTTTAAAATGTTAAACTGTTTTGCAAATCCCTGTATTCTGATTGTGAAGTTTTATATGAATGTATGTTATGTTTTATATGAGTGTTTGTGAGGGGCGGTGCTAGGTCTATGGGCGCATTAGGC
>JABWIB010000579.1:103219-116039 GCA_016617825.1 Platyplectrum ornatum | reverse complement strand
AGGGGGAGGGGGGGCGGCGCTTTTTGACTGACCGCCCTGGGAGCTATACAGTATAGAAACAGCACTGTCTTCCATTGCCCTTCTAACCCCCACTACTTACCGTGAGATGTTATATCGCTTGTTTTACAGAGGTTACCTATCCCCCTCTCGCTGCTCCTCCATTGGAATTCTCCTCTCTGGGGCTTGCCCTAAATGTTCATCTCCCAATGCCACTTTATACCACTGCCTATGGGACTGCCATCCCATCAAAATCTTTTGACTCGGATTAGGGACTTCGCCGTACGCCATCTGTTACCACCTTTCCCTCTTACTCCGGATTGGGCAATTTTTTGCATTCCGCCCGAGACCTCCGTCTCTCTAAAGGCGCCAAGAAACTACTGCTTATCCTCTCGGCTGTTGGTAAAAAATTTGTTCTACACCATTGGATTAATCCACTCCCTCCCCCCTTTCCTTATTCGCTGCTAAGCTATTCTTCTACTTTAAAATGGATTGGCTTGAAGCCTCTCTCGCTAAGGAAGACAAGACGGCCTCCTTTTTCCGCACGTGGGAATCGTTTATTACTACCCTGTCCCCAGCTACCAAATCACAGATAAGATCCTGTTTCCGCTCTACTGCCTTGTATGAAACTCGCTTGTTACTCAATGACCCTCCAATCTCCTCTTAACTGCCTTGTACCGCTGTGGTTCTTCTTTCCCCCCTTCCCACTTCTGCTCTCCCCCCCTCCTTCTCCCTCAACACCCCCTTCCTTCCCCTTTCTTACCCTTTGTTATACCTCCTGTTTTCGCCCTCGCTGGGATGCACCTTCTACAAGATGTACAAGCCTCCTCCCCGTCTCAGCCAACGAGTCTGGATGATTGTAACTCCCGCCACCCCGGAGACCTGAGGAACTGTTTCCACCTTCGCCGGCGTCTTCGGATGCATATTACTGACTTTCCGTCCTACTCATCGTTTCCCGCTCCCACCAATTTGTCACTTTTGTTCTATACCCATTTTCGTAAGTCGATATTTTCCTCGTTCACTGTGTTTGTTACAAAAATTGTACACCTGCTTTGCACATGTTCTTGCACTTGTTCTTTAATAAAAATATATATACAAAAAAAAAATTATTCCCACATAAAGTGACATATGTCATATTTGAAAAATAGGGCTGCATCTTTTGGCCCCAAAATATATATTACTAAATACTAAATTAAGGTTCATTAAATCATTTTTTTTCTGTTCCTCCAGGTTTGTATTTTTCTTTCCTTTCCTCCATACTGATTGTATCATGTCAAAGTAATTTTGGATAACAACATTTAACAACAGAAACCATGAGAGACACATAAAATGTGAATACAAAAAAACAGATTTGCTGTTATTATTGGCATTAAGGGAATCTCATTCCTGCTTTGCAGGAGGTTAATTGCAGACCTTGTGCTTGGATAATGCCAGAAGACAAGATATATGACAACAATTATTTCTTATTTTTCTTGCCAGATTGCAGAAATGAAAAAAGAAAATCTAAAACAATGAATTACCTACATAATAATACATTCAGGCAAATCTCTGCTGAAAACTGATGAGGAAAGGAAATATAAAAAAAACACTATCAACAAACATGAATAGTACATAGCATATGATAACATGAGTTCCAATTACCTGGGCTACCAATAAAATGAAACATTCTGAGTAAATTTTTGCCTAAATATGTAGCATTTATGCTTTCAGTACTTAATGAATTACATCACAACTAATACAGAACATTTGGATGACATTGTGACAGTAGAGTTCATTGTGCCACCTTCTCCTCCATATTCAATAGACGCATCAGAATCTGACCCTCAGCCTCATCCTCATCTCCAAAAGCAGGATGATCATGTTGGCCATATGGAAAGCACTCTGGAGTGTGTACATGGGGGTATATTTACTAAAGGGCGTGTTTTTTAAAATGAAAACACGATCAATTGAGCCACGTTTGCATGGCGTGTTTTTCAAACGTTTTTCGATATTTACTAAGCAGCATGATTTCATGGTTTTAAGTGTCAGCGTGATTAATCGTGATTTTTCAGTGTGATATTTGTTTTGCGCCGGACGTATTTTGATAACATGCTGAATTTCAGTGCTTGGCGTGGTTTTTTTGTTTTGCGCCAGGCGTATTTTAAAAACCGATTTCATTTACCTTGATTTGTAATTTAGCCATGGTGGGCGCGTTTTTTTTTGTTACAGGGTCGACAGGTTATAAAAAGATGCCACTTCTTGGTTTATATAGAGTGTGAGGTGATTTATCTGAGTGAATAACAAATATCTTATTGATTCCTGAGTGGTGAGTGAAAGTATCTGTATCATTTGTAGTCCTGTTATTTTTGTCATTTTTTGGGGGGAGTGTTATTTTTTTGTCTTTGTGATTTTTATTTTTCCATTTTTTACCCTTTTTATTTGGTTGTGAGAAAGGTGTGTGATTATAAGTGTTCTAGTGTAGTTTATTGTATTGTCTGTTTCTAGTTATTTGTGAGTGACTGTGTGTGTTTGTGAGTGTGTGTGAGTGAGTGAGTGAGTGAGTGAGTGAGTGACTGTGTGCGTGAGTGCTTATGTATTTGTGTATTTAAGTTTCCCCTTTTTATTTTGTACAATGGCTAGTGGTAGCAGGGAGGGGCAGCACAGTGGTGAGGCAAGGGACAGAGAGGTACAAACGCTTCAGAAAACTAAATTAGGCCGCAATATCATGTTCAGGAATGAGGAGAAGTGCGCCTTAGTTGAGGCAGTGATGCCACGGTATGGCATGTTGTTTGTTGAGCAAGCTACAAATACCAGCAACAGGAAGAAACATAAATTATGGGGTCAGATTGTAGCTGCTGTAAATGCTGTTAGTCCCTATAAGCGTACAATAAATTGTCGCAAAAGATTCAGTGACATTAAATGGAGGCTGGAAAATAAAATTGCTACTGAAAGGAAGGCTGCAAAAGGCACAGGTGGTGGCAAATGTACAAAAATCAAGTACAAGCTGTATGAGGAGCATATGCGCCATGTGTTACCCAGCGATATACTTGAGGGGCTCCCTGGGAAGGATTCTGATGCTCCACTGGAAGGTGGTGAGTAATTTAGTGAATATGATTTAAATCAATGATAATACCAGACGTTGCATGTAATTTTTTTATTGTTTTATTTTTAATATGTTGGTGGGTTTGCAATATGGCACATTAACTTAAAATCCACATTTTGCAGGGGATGGTGATGATGCTGATTTATCTAGTGATGTACGTGGATCAGAATCACCAGTCTCCTATGCTGAAGATCCTCTGAGTACAGATCCTGATGAAGACATGCAATAAGCGCAGCCAATTCCAACGCTGGAGATGTATGTGCAATAAAGTGACGATGAGCAACCTGCTCAGTGTGTAAACTATTAATCCTGTAGCAAACATTTTTTTTTTAATTATGTTTTATATATATTTTTTAGTTGGGAAATATTGTGTCATCATATGTAATGATAATATATTGCCAGCAATATTACTCATGGTTTTCTGTCTAATTAATTTAAAAAAAAATATGTAGCAAAATAATTTAGATAATGTTTACATGTAATTGTACATTTCACATATTTTTAAAGGTACTTCTCAAGCTGCTACAGAAAGAATGTTGACATCCTCACCCAGTCATGACCAACCCAGCGTTCCAGTGACATTAACCCAGGTGGATTTTGATCATCCTTTTCCTATAAATGCAGGTTAGAAAAAAAAATTATATATTGTTACAATGTAATGAAATATTTAAAGAAAAAAACTGGAAAAAATAATTATGCAAGATACGTATTGTGCCATATGTGAATGTAAACCTTGAACACTGTTTTAAAATTACTTTCACAGGGGAAGATCCGGAAGATTGTATTACACTCACTTTGGTCCTTAAGGAAGCAACACCACCACCACCACCAACACCAGCAGCACCAGCTGAAAATTTACAAAAGCTTACCAGACGTAACGTCCTTGGTTCCAGCCAGCGTGGTCATCAAAGGGCCAGGCCAACACAACTTACCTCAAAATGGGCCACAGTGTCTGCTCCATCTGCAAGCACATCAAGAGATGTTCGTCAATTAGAAGGTCCAACAGCTGTGTCTGGCGGTGAGTCTGCAATCAACAAAGTGATGTTAACACACAGCCGTCTTTACCAGAGCTTCATATGCAATTTATCAGTGAACAACGCATGCAGCAGAGGCAGCAGCAAAAAAAATGTAGGCGCTGAATTGCAGTGTTGTCGTCTGGAATGAACCACATAGGTGCTATTGGGGAACATATGAATATTCACTTAAGCCAGCTGCATAATGAAATTCAAGGCCTGCGCATGGACATGCTTACAGGATTAGCAGATTTGAGAGGTGAAATGCAAAGTAGCTGAGCACAGGAGCGCATCAGATTACCACAATAAATTTCACATCAATCGACAACCACGGAATCCACACCACACCAACCTCCACACCGTTGGTGTCTCCCATACATAGAGGGGCACATACTAGAGGTGGTCATGCTCATGTCTTACGGGGTGTTAACATTTAAGTTTAATTAAAATTATAAATTATATTTCCATTACAAAAAGCATGTAAATATTTTTTTTGCCAAAGTAAAAACTTTTCTGGAATTTTTCAAAAATCCAAAATAATAAATAATTTTTGGTCCAATTTTTTTTACATGTACAGTACTGATATGGCACATACTTTGAAAGAAAAAAACCAAAAATGTGTTTCTCTAGGTAGGCATAGCTATAACATGACATGTTTTTTTTTTTTATAAAATGCATTCCCTAAACAGTTTAAACACAACACATTAGTGATACTATTCTTGTCAACCAATCATTTCTGAGAAAAATAGGATTACATAAACATTAAATTGATAATGCGTTTGCCATTGTGAAGCATTAGACATTCTTTAATATATGCTGATATGGACATCTAACAAATGATATGATTAAAGTAATGTTAGATATACATATATACATATAAATTTATTAAGGTAAAAAGTCACATATGTTTAAATGCAATGGTTGAAGTAATATATACTTACACGTAAAATTATTATTTATGATGTTATTGCGTGTCTGAATCCCTGACCGACTGTGCTCCACATTTGATGGTTCAGTAACTTCTGCACTCTCACCATCTGCTGCAAAGTAATCTGGCAATGGTTCATGTAATGCCAGATTGTGCAGCAGACAGCAAGAGAGCAAAATATCTGCCACCTTACTAGGGGCACAGAGGAGCTGCCCACCAGACTCATCAAGGCACCTGAACCTAGATTTTAGAAGCCCAAAGGTGCATTCTATCACACATCTAGTAGCCCTGTGCGCCTCGTTATATAGATGCTCTGCAGAAGTCACAGGGTGCAACAGTGGGATCATTAGCCAGGAGCGACACCCATATCCTGAGTCACCTGAAATGTGAAAAGGTTAAAAACATTAAAAATTTAAATAAGTCATTAAAGAAAGGTTACAAATACATTCTTGATAAAATTATGTACTTACCCAACAGCCAGCCCTCTGGCATGTCAACATGTTCAAATTTGCGATACAGGGCTGACTGTTCCGGGATAAACGCATCATGGCAAGAACCTGGATAGGAGTAACTTATACAGAGGATTTAACACTTGATATAAGTGTCTAGAAAAAGTTGTATGCAAAATGCCAAGCACCTTTACGGACGCTGACTGATAGGGGGCAGTGGCCATAAAGTGAATGGCACACATTAATTTGTGCAGCCCAGACACTGCATGAGACAGGAACGTATCCGGCTCCAAATCTTGCCTCACCTGTTCATATAGTGCCAGGAGGTTGAAATTGTTAATACAGAACATTTTCACAACCTCCTGATCTGACATCTACAGCCATATCCCTCTAGTAAGCCTCCACACATAGAAAATTCCATGATATAAACGCATCCATGTTCATAGAGAATCAGGACAGAAATTTCTATGAGGACAACCCTTCTTTATATAGTGTTTGTAATTAATGGTTAATTGAAGTCAAGCGAGATTTGAAAATTCACTTGGGAAAGGCTGGTCTATTTTTTCAGGCGTGATTTTAAAAACACAGCGGCGCAATTCTGTTTTTTAAAAAATACTGAAACCTATATGAGCAATATGGAAAAACGGTCACAATCGTGATTTCTGCAGCTCACTTTTTGAAACGGTCAATTACAGCGTGTTTTTAAAAACGCGCCGTTTAGTAAATACCACAAACATATTTTTACTTGAAAACACGCCCAGTCGTGGCGCAAAAAAATGTGCCCCATGGCCTACAGAGGAAATTCAAGGGCATAAAAGCCTACATGATTCAGATCAGTGGTTGAAGTGGAAATGTAGAAGTGGCAGTATGGAAATTTGATGATGGCAGTCAATGGAGATTTTTATTTTTTCAGTACATTAGTGGGAGAAGTGTCGGTATGGCATACGCCCGTATACACCCCCACTTCGAGCCCTGATTAAGATAGATACTAAGCTAGAATGGAGAAACAACAGAGTTTAGAAACTGTCCTTTAATCAGCTTTCTGCAGTGATGGAGTAATAGAATGTTCTAATATCACTGTTAATTGGACAGATGGCAAGCATCTTGAGTGCTGTGTGGCCTTGCTATTGGAGTAATGGGCCAGTATAAAGTGCTGCACATAGAAAGTCAGTTGCAGCATGGTTAACACTCTTCCTGACTGCCAGTTAACATATAAAGATACAAGGCACATGTGTACCTGCCAGTTCTTTGTTTCCAAGGGAACAAATGATAATGTTCCACAGCCACATTTTGCCACCAGACGTACAAAGAAACATAGAAAGTGTCAGCATACATGAGCCACATGGCTCTAGTCTTCCCAGTTGTGGGAATTTAAAACTATACTGACATAATTTTATTATCTATTTTCTTTGAGACTCAAAATACTTTATTTATACTTAAAATACTAATAATTATCCCAAGCATGCTAAAAACTTTTCTTTTGTATTAGCCTCCACCATTTCTGAGGGAGGCTATTCCACTTATCAATTACCCTAATATACCCGTTCACACTGACTACCCTAGTAATTCAGTTTTCTACTACCAGCAGGGGCGGAACTACCGGCAGTGCGAGCGGTGCAAGGCACTGAGGCCCATGGAAGCACTAGGGCCAACAGCCACAGCCAATTAGAAAAAAAATATATTTATACACACAAAACTTGTGTACATGACTGTGACTGTGACTTCTGAAAATAAAACTACTAAGTGTACCTTCAACTGCTGCCGGCACTCTCAGTAGTCTTCAGATGAGTTGAAACAGCGTAATGCTGAGGTCACATGTCACATCACCCTGTTTCAATCATCTGAAGTGTCGGCATGCCGGCAGAAGTAGTCCTGCAGAGCTAGTGCAGCGGAGCGGGAGCCAAGATAACGAGACAGAAGAAGGTGAGTGACATTCTGGAACACATGCAGGGGGAAGTTTTGAAGAGAGGGGTAGGAAGGAGTTAATAAAAACATTGATTAGAGAAAGGATTGTGGAGAGACAATGGAGGCAGAGACAGGCAGGGGGAGGAGGTTACAGTGACACATGGGTAAGATAGTGAGGTTAGAGACTGCAGTGTGGGACAAGGGAGAGTTTTAAAGTTGAAGTAACATGGGGGAAAATGACAACGGAATGAGATTAAAAATGAGCAGGCAGGCAGTTTAGNGGTAAAAGTGGGAGAGGGGTTGCCATTAATGACGGTGGGAGTGTATTACACTTAAAAAGCCCCAGCTGTATTAGTGTTTTTGCTTTCTTTACATTTCCAATTAATAGTGTCATGCCCAAAACCCTGATATTTCTAGGGATAAAAGAATTTACATAGGTCATATAAGACGCAATTAAATGTAATTGGATTTAACTTCACAATAGTACAAAAATATTTTTTGCTATTGCTGCTTATAATCATAATGTAACAACTTTATTTCTATTGCTAACCCCTTAACTTAATAACCTCCTAAGCAATAGATAACAATCTTATTTTTCTCTCTACAATCTCACTTTATCACACTACAACAGATATTTGTCTATTGGCACATTTAGTCCTAGGAGGAACTAGTCCTAGTCTTAGCTTGTACTTAGTACCTCAAGGAGCAATTGTAGACAAATCTACTGGTGGTACTAGTATATAAATGCATTTATTTCAAAACAAGTAAAGAAGAACCATTTAAACTTGGACTTGAAATTAGTGAGTGGTTGAGACAGAATTGCAGTAGTCCAACCACTTAGGGAGTGTGGAGAGCGAGAATGCCCTTTTTCCATCTAGATGCTGTCTTAACACAGTCGGCATGAGTCATCCCCCTGGATTGGTTCTGGGTTAACAGGCCTTTCATATGAAATAGCACCGCTGGCCTAGGTACCTCTCTTTAGCGCTGTCTATTGGTGCAGTGCTGAGTTTAAAGAGTAAGGCTAAGCACAGTTTCTGTAGTATTGGTCTCTTAAATAATAACAGCCAAGGTAGCCACCCACCCAAGCAGATAATACAATCACGGTGCTAATGACAGCTTGTTGAGGGCTTGCTTACCATAGCTCTCTGGCAATTAACTCTCAGTTGAACAACTGTCATGCAGCATGCATCTGGTATTTGTTCTCTAAGTGCTCTGCAGCTGGTGAAGGCCTATTCATCTGGCGGGGTTCTCAGCACACCCTTAAACTGTGTCCTCCGGCTACACACCACCTGCTTACTGCAATGCTGATCAGGGAAGCTGTCGGTTTTGTCACAGCCTCCAGTGGTTCACTTCACCATAAACCCCTTGATGAACTCTCTCAGGGTACACAGGGCAGGAATGCAGGAAAAAGAAGTGAACTCCCCTGTCACTCCCCTCTCTCATGTGAGAATTGCAGGGGTATAGCATCACGTCCATATGACCACTGACCACACACATCAGGCCAAACCCAGCCTACACTGTAGAATTTATGTTTAATTAGTGTAATTTAAAGGGCAGTTGAAAGGGCAGGGGAGAAGAATTGCCAGAAATTTAACAATCTCCCGCCAATACCTGGAGAATCGGAAACCCTGCTGTGCATGAAAGACAAATGGGCAGTTATATATCCATATCTTCCAACATTTATAACGCTGTTACGAATAAGCCCCGTCTCTGGTGCTTCTTTGGCTCCACCCAAGCCCCACCCTTACAAAGTACAATCATTTATAGTCCAAAGCTGAAAGTTCACCTGATAAATTCTACAGTCTCTTTCTTACAAGTCTGAAATGAAGTCCAAAGAGTTCATATATGTGTCTTGCGTTCGTATTCTCTCTTTTTAATATCTTTTCTCTCCTCTCCCAAAACAGTGTTCAATAAAAACAGGGTCAAAACGGGCTTGTAGGCAGCATACAACAGCATATGCCACAATTGCAAAGGATCAGTGTATTCACAAGTCTTTAATTGAATATTCCATGTATTATTAAGGCAAGAAGAAAGTCTGTTGTAATAATAGAGTTTGTAAAGTCTCACTTGATCCAAAGTAGTAAGCTCCCAGGTCCCATAATTCGGCTGGTGCAGTGTCACAAATGGCTGGAGTATGTTATGCTGTTGGGACGCTGTTAACATACTCCAGCCATTTGTGACACTGCACCAGCCGGATCATGGGACCTGGGAGCTTACTTCTTTGGATCAAGTGAGACTTTGCAAACTCTATTATTACAAGAGACTTGCCTTAATAATACATGGAATATTCAGTTAAAGACTTGTGAATACACTAATCCTTTGCAATTGTGGCATATGCTGTTGTATGCTGCCTACAAGCCCGTTTTGATCCTGTTTTTATTGAGCACTGTTTTGCACTTTGTTTTGTTTTGGCTACACTTTTTTATAAATAAAACAATACTTGGACTTTGGAATCATTGTAGACAATTTTTTACTGAGAGTGCTGGTATCCGATTGGTAACACAACTGAATTTTAGTCTATTTTAATTGATTACTGTGAATCAACTAGAAAGATAAAAAATTATTTTGTTGTTTCTACATGAGTGCGGATTCTATTCTTACGGGTATTTTTTCTTATAGATATATATACCTATGGGTATTTTTTATATATAATGTCCAAAGCATGGAGCCTTAGCTCTAACTGCTTTAATAATGTGTTTACTCTAAATAAAGATTCCTAAAGTTCTATGGAAGATAGCGACTTCCTGTCATATCTAAGTGCCCTTCTTCTGACCCTTTCTATATATATATATATATATATATATATATATATATATATAGTTCAAACAACACGACACTCCACATATGACTCACGTCTCACGTCCACAGGTCCAACGTTTCAGTTTATAAAAACATTCATCAGGGACAATATACAGAACAAGGCGTGCATGCAGTGCTATATATACATAAATGTGTACTCACCCTCACCAGTGATCCCCATCACGCATCCCCGGAGTCCTGGCTTGGTTACCGGCTCCTTCGCTGATCTCTGGACTCACATACCGGAAGTTGTCAGCGAGGGCTTTCTCCCATCGCCATGGCCACGCCTGTCAACAATAATAAAGTGGTGATACATATCAGACACCGTGTAGCTTACTACTAAAAAAGCTCTCAAATACAATAGTNACTTAGTATCATAGTAATGGGCAGTCCACTATAGGAAAAGTTCCCATGCTTCATATTATCAAATAGTAGGTTATCCACAATTTAACTCTATACTGTCCATCATAATGGTATACCCCAGGCAGCATCTGTATCTTCGTTATAGAGAATGATTAAAATAAATCATCTCATTCAGGCCTTTTGGGGCCACTGTGTCCAAGCGGTGTATCCATGCAGTTTCAAGTTGTAGGAGATGGCGCTCCCGATCCCCGCCTCTCCTATTCTCTGGTACGTGGTCAATGATAATGTGTCTCATGGTGGCCAATGGGTGCTTATGCTCTGCAAAATGTCGGGCAACTGGCTGTTGTTTTCCCTTCTATGGCCGCCTGAGCGATGCAGTGCCATTCTTTCTTTGAATTGGCGTTGCGTTTTGCCTACATAGTACAGACCACATGGGCATATGATTATATAAACCACATATTTTGTATTGCAATACAACCGATGCTGTATGCTGTATTTTTTGTTGGTATGTGGGTGCATAAACATTGTACTTGCAATCATGTGTCAACAAGTAATGCATCCCGTGCACTTAAAGCATCCCTTTTTGCCCGTTATTGGTATTGATGTGCTGATGTCTGTTCTTACCAATCTATCTCGGAGGTTTTTTCGTCTCCGGTATGCCAGCAATAATGTACATCTTTGTGGAGGCCCCAATTCTGGGTCTGTACTTACGATGGGCCACAGTTTTTTGGAGGCTTTCTTAGTTACTTGACTGTAGTTGTTGTATGTGGTCACCCACGGAATGTTATTTTGTTGTATCTTGTGTCTCTATTAGTTTTGGTTTTTAATGTATCTTTAGGGATTGATTTAGCCCGTTTCATTGCTTTTTCTAGTAATCCGTGCTTGTAGCCCCGGTCTTTGAATTTTTCTTTCATCTCCTCCATTGCTTTGTCTCTTTCGGGTCACTTGTGATACGTTGGAATTATTTCGATCCGTCGGTTTTTGATATATAGTAGTTTTTAAAGATGAACCTGTTTTTGTTATTTGTACATCCAAATAGTGTATGGTGTACATATTGGCTTCATAGGTAAACCTTATCGGAGTGTGTATGGTATTAAGTTCTTCAATGAAGTCTGCAAACTCCTGTTCGGAGCCCTTCCAGAATATACACAAATCATCAATGTAACGTGTGAAAAATTGACAGTGTGTCCGGAAAAGGTAATGGTCATAAAGGTGTATCTCTTCGTATCTTTGCATATACAGATTAGCAAATGATGGGGCCACATTTGATCCCATTGTGCACCCTGTCAGTTGTAGGTAATATTCTGAATTGTGTAGAAAATTATTTTGTTTTAGTGTTAGTTTCAACAGTTGAAAAAACAGAGCTTGATCTGGTCCTTTATATAGGTCGTTGTTATCTGTATAGTATCTTATCGCCTCTAATCCTTCATCATGTGGTATACACGTGTACAAACTTTGTACATCTATGGTGGTTAAGAGGGTGTTGGTGAAGTCAAATTCCAAGCCTTGTAATTTATTAAGGAACATCGTAGTGTCTTGAAGGTAAGAAAGTCCGCTCTGCACAATAGGTTGAAGATAGTAATCCAACATTACGGCTGTTTTTTTGGTATAATGACCCCACCGCCGATATGATAGGTCTTCCAGGTAGCCTTTTAAGGTCCTTATGAATCTTCGGGACTGTATATAATATCGGTGTTCTTGGGTGTTCAGTGATGAGGTACTTAGCCATGTCTGTGGTTATCTTTTTTTCATTGAAGGCTTGTTGTATAATTAGATCAAGTTCTTGTTTGTATTCTACCGTTGGATCTTTTTTTAATTTACAATACACCTTTGAGTCTGCCAGTTGTGCGCGGGATGCATTACTTGTGGACACATGATTGCAAGTACAATGTTTATGCACCCACATACCAAAAAAAAATACAGCATACAGCATTGGTTGTATTGCAATACAAAAAAATGCCCATGTGGTCTGTACTATGTAGGCAAAACTCAACGCCAATTCAAAGAAAGAATGGCGCTGCATCGCTCAGGCGGCCATAGAAGGGAAAACTAGCGAGCAGCCAGTTGCCCGACATTTTGCAGAGCATAAGCACCCATTGGCCACCATGAGACACATTATCATTGACCACGTACCAGAGAATAGGAGAGGCGGGGATCGGGAGCGCCATCTCCTACAACTTGAAACTGCATGGATACACCGCTTGGACACAGTGGCCCCAAAAGGCCTGAATGAGATGATTTATTTTAATCATTCTCTATAACGAAGATACAGATGCTGCCTGGG
>JABWIB010000579.1:41982-67312 GCA_016617825.1 Platyplectrum ornatum | reverse complement strand
TGCATGGGCCAATATGCCAAGTACAGGTGTTATGGGCTCCTCCAATTATGGGACATGTGTGAGGTATATACACGTACAGGGTGCATGGGCCAATATGCCAAGTACAGGTGTTATGGGCTCCTCCAATTATGGGTCGTGTGTGGTATATACACGTACAGGGTGCATGGGCCAATATGCCAAGTACCGCTTGTATGGGCTCCTCCAATTATGGGTCATGTCTTAGGAACATACACGTACAGGGTGCATGGGCCAATATGCCAAGTACCGCTTGTATGGGCTCCTCCAATTATGGGTCATGTATTAGGAATATACACTCCTCTGATTGCAAGCAACTCCTCTACCTCTGTGTCCTTCCAATGGGAGTGACTCTCTTTGCCTCCAGACGCCATTGTACAGGACTTATCTCCACTACTTTTCGCCGCATAAGAAATTCGTCACAGGAAGCGCGTTAACCACAGAAAAACATGTGACTGTAGCAACCAATCATCAATTGTCAGAGACGCTGGAGATGGAACGACGGCATTTTTGCGTTCACACTGACAAAAAGCCGCCGACGAGCCGGCGAAAAACCTTCTTTTTCGGCAGCTCTGGAAGCCGGCGATCCTTAGTCGTCGTTTTCAAAACAGACCGTTCAGATTGCCTTCAAACGGCGGCTTTTACACTAGGGCCGACGTTTTCACTGAAATCGACGGCTTTTTCTGGCAATCTGAACGGGGTATTGTAGACAAAAACACAGTTTGACAGTTTTCTTGTAAAAATAATAAAAATCATACTCCACAGCTGACTACCCACTTTATATCTCATATTTTACACCTCTTTATTAAAAGAGACCCCTATTCCACTCTGCAACTTCTGGAGCCTGCATGCTAGCTTCCAGTAAATGTAGCCAATTTCTTCACTCTGCATGTGGAAGTGGGCATCCTAAAGATCTCTTGATTGTAGTGCAGATTTCCATCACTTTGGCTGCTGATTTTGGTTGAGAATCCCTTTTTTGCCTCTCTGTGTTGTACAGTGCCTCCAAGTCAAGCATATATCCTTACCATCATCCACACTCTACTAAAGCTATAGAAATCCATTTAGTGTGATAAGGAATATGCCATACTTACCCTTTGCAGCAATAACTTACCTATGTCAGTAATCCTAAGGCCCTATTAAAATGGATTTTGATCTTTAGTGTGCTTACTGGGACCGAACCCTGCACTGTACATTAAATGCATGTCTCATACCACAATACTTTGAATATATGACACCCTAGTATATTGATTCATCTATTGATTCTGGTAATTTAACTAAAAACTGACATTTTCAACCAGCAATTTTTGTTATGTACTGTAAATTTATCCAACACCAGGCTTTGAAATGCCATAGTTTCACAGCTAGCATTCTCTATCCATGGTTGTAGTTGTACAGAACAAGAGGTTAAAAGGTTGAACAGTGTGAAGCTAAAGAACACTGGAGATGTCTTAGGTTCCATAGATATCAGATAAAATTATAATAAGCTGTATATATTTTATTATGTATATGGAAGTCTAGTTCCAGTCAATGGTAATTAATATACTGTAAGTAAATAGTAAATTAATAATACCCAGTCCTGCTTCAGTGAGTTTTGTGGTGATAAAACACACCACCTGTTTTCAACATACTGGCTGGCCACAGTGTAATCCTGGCATAGCTAAAGACTGTGGCCATACAATGCCCAAAAACTGGGGCTATGGGAAAATGTTACATCGGTGCCTCCCAGGGCATGGAGTCTATCCGGAGCCTGGTATTCACTAGAGCCCCTTTGGTGGAGAGGTCGAGGCCCCTGGTTAACAACCCTGGCAAGAGGTCTGGTACAGAGAGGATGGAGTCAGGTTGTATGAGTCCAGGTGGGCTAAGGTATTGAGAGAATGCACATAAAAGAACAAGAATAAGATGGCACACAGGCCGGGGTCGTGGTCTATGTGGGAGTGCCTAGGAATGTTGAACAACAGGGTGAACTGGCAAACGCACAGTGACAATAAAACTCTCCACTGGTAATGTGCACTCTGGGCAGAGCACAGCAGAATGAGACAAGCCAGCCACACCATGACAGAAAGGTATCCAGGAAGCAGGAAAAATGGGGAAGTTAAAAGCCTTGCTTTGATTGGCAACAACGTTATAACCGCGGCTCAAGTGAAACTTTAAATGGCGCTAACTGAAATTGCTGTATTCCCAGACATTGTATAGCAACCAATCAGATTCAAGCTCTGTTTCATTTTACATACTGGAGAATGTGAACTAGAATCTGATCTTGCTATGGGCAACCTGCCTACTTTAATAATCTCACCGCTTAGTAAATATACTCCCAGGGATCTGCTGGGTATGTGGAATGTGGTATTAATTAGATTTGATTAAATTGAAAAACTATCATTTATATAACTTTTATTATATTATATGTTTTCATACTGCCACTTCTAAATGTCTCTACACTAAACTGACACTTCAACCACTGCAGTATGGCTTAAAAAATATGGAGAAAAAATGCTGTACATTAAGGAACTTGATAAAATTGCTACCAATATTTTTGGTACTACTGATTATATTGTATAGAAATATTTTATAGAAATCAAATTTATGTAACATTTAATTGAAAGACAAAAAATGTTATTATTATGCATACCAGGGCTCGAAGTGGGACGGTATATGCCGGTATGGCCGGTAAGCGGCGGGGCTTAGCGCCATACCGGCACTATAGAATCCCCACTTCGAGCCCTGATGCATACCCTCTATAACTAAATAAAAGGTATTGTCATCTGGAAGAAGCGTGTCTTGCTACATCCACATGTCTTTCACAAATCAAAATTTTCAGCCAGTTATACATGAAGGAATGAAAGAATGAAAGAGGACTTGCTTGTCACTTTGTGTTCTTACACACTATAAGATAAATTGTTCCAATCGTAAGATTTTCCAAGAGTGAGTAAAACCATGTTGAATTGCAGGGGAGGTAATATGAATGTTAGTGTGTGCATGCAGGGAGAATACTTTATTGTTGCATGTTGCACACAGATACTGACCAGCGTTACTGTTACACTGTTATTACACTTGTGCTGGAAACATCACCTCTCACCTGTAATACTGATTGCAATTACTTCAATTTGCCTCCCCTGCAATTCAACATGGTTTTGCCCACTCTTGAAAAATCTTACTATTGAAACAATTTATCTTATAGCCAGCTTAAGACTGATAGGAATATAGGGTATAGAGGGAAAAGAATTGCCTGGCCATTGCAGACCTTTTGCATAACAGTATTTATGTATTAAATGAAATGTGTTCTATAAAAAGAATCATCACTATGTGTTATTTTGCTGATACATAATAAATCTGCTGTTACAGAATTTGTTTGTTGCATTGCTGTTCTGTCCTCTAAGCAGATTTCACAAAAGAAAAATTGATATAGAGATGAAGCAAAAAACCTCTTTCTAATGAACATCTCCTACTCCCTTTGTTTTTTGGTTGCAGCAGTCAGTAAAAAAAAGGCATCTACCCCATGCAGATGCCGTCAGCAGGTTGCTGTTAGATATTTGAAGTGAAATACCATTTTAAAAATATAGTGAAAATTGTCAGCCACAGAGAAGGAAAGCAGCACATTTTGCACATAGATTTAAAAGAATAATCTTTACCAATGTTTTATAGAGATACGTGATCAAATCAAAGAGATTGGAACTAGCAATGACAGGATAGTTGCTGCATTAAAAAGAATGTGTTCCACTTAAAGAACATAATAACTATTTCCAGGGGAGTCACAACATTTTTCACTGGGGATGGAGGGCTAATAATGTAAACATACATTTGATGTCCCCCCCATAAAAATCTACATCGCCTTTGTGCGACTGTCCCGCTGTCCCGTCTGCATAGCAGTTTGTCTGCTATGCATCAACTTGTCTGCTGTGCATCAACTTAATTGGGGGTTTTTTTTCAATAAAATCGCCAACCGCTGTGTCAAAGGGGCGTGGCCTATGCAGACCAGGGGCAGAGTTTGGACAGAACGGGGGCAGAGTTTGGGCCGGGCAGGGATGGGACCAATGTGTCCCGATCTCCCCCAGCCAATTGTTGGGAGGTATGTAACATGAGAACATCAGGAGATAGAGAGTACTTCTATAATATATCAAAACAGAACTTACATTATAGAAGTGCAGGGTGCCTGATACTCTTATGTGTAGCTCTGCGGGCAGAGGTGCAGGGGAATGACGCCTGTTAATCACAAGGTCAGGTGCCCCTGACTCTCTGATTGTATGGTTAGGACATCTGACCTTGTGACTGATATGCGTCGATTCCCTACACATGAGAATTTTAGAAGCCCTATGCTTCTAAAATTAAGTTTGGTTTGGTGTGTGCATTATAACTTGGACAATACAATACAATAAACCTAAACAAAAACAGAAGTTCTGTTTTGTGTGTGTGTAACAGCAACGCATGAAGTTTTATTTGTACTAAGCTGGTTGTTTGTTACTTTCAGGTATGACCCAGTAGGAACTGGAAAAAAGAAAAAGACAAAGTCACCTTGATGTTGTGCATGCAACCATGCTCATGTGAAGCAATGTCTAGATTGCAAACTGTTTAGATTGCAACCTCACAATATTGTAACCCTACAGCCATCAGATATGTCCCCTATCAATGTGTCAGCTATGTCCCTAACACTGTCCCTTGCAAGTTTACACACCTATATTGTAACTTGTCTACATTGCAACTTGTATACATTGTTACCTGTCTAGATTGTAACCTGTCTACTTTGTAATCTGAGATTAGTGCTGTGTCCCCAATACTTTTACTTTTTTTTTACTCTAGTCTCCAGCAAGAAATTTGGCATGTCATGTCTTTTTGTGGTTATTCTGTGTGTTATAAGTGCCTGTGTCTTAGTGGGACAATGTAAATTGATGTCTTGATGTGATGTTAGTGGGGGGTTAGTCAGTGAATGTACAGGAGGGGAAGAGGCTGGCACAGGACAGTGTAATGTAACTCTGGGGAGGTCTGGTTGCTATCTTACAAATAAAAGGTCAGCGTTTGTCTTTTTAAAACGTCTTCTCTGGCATACCAGACTTTGTGGTGTCAATCCCATACATGTGGGGGCTGCACCACTCTGGGAGGGGGAGCGTGCGAGAGGGGCAGTGTAGTGGTATCTGGGTCAGTATAGAGTGGGTTGGCATCGAAGTGTATGACTTCTGAAATAGCCCAGGAGAAAGCGTAAATCAAAAACTGGAAAAGGACCTACCACAAACCCCAGGACTGTAACCAGATAGAAATCTGCACTGCAATTATGACATTCTAGTTAGCTGGATCTGGGGAGGACAGAAGCTGACCAGACCTTGCAGTGTCATCAGGGGAAGTTTTTGTGGCATTGGTTAAAGACATTTAGGTGACAGAATCTCCTTAAGTATATAGGAAGTTGGATAGATACTGTGGTAAGTTAAAGCTGTGACAACAGAGGCAGCCCAGGGTATAGGTGGTCACCTAGAACCCTGCATGGTCAGGAGTTCCTACGGGCCCTGGACCTTTTGCAACCCCCACCCCATATGTCTAGATTGAAATCTGTTTATATTGTAATTCTCCATGTATCAGTGATATTCTTAACACTGTCCCTTGCATGGTTACCCACCTAGATTGCAACCTGTCTAGATTATTGTGCTGGATTATTGTGTATCTTTATACTGGTTTCTTGCCTTTAAATCACATTTCATTTTTGTATTGCTCTCTCTCTCTAACACTCAACCTTGCATTGTTTTTGTTGCTATTTTGCTTTTCCTGTCTTGGGGCACTTACTCTTTCCCTTTTCCTCCTCATCTCTCCTACTCATTTGCTTACTTTTTGTCTCTGCTAATCTCTGTGCAACTTGGACCCGGACAGTGCGTCACCGCAGCAATCAGGCATGCTATTATACTGTAGACAGCATGCTAGAGGAAGCCTCACACAGACAAGGCACATAACACTGCTCTGTCCCCTGCATAGCATAGAGCAGAGGTTATCAAACTATTTTGCTCTGGGACCCCATCTGACGAAAAAAATTTCTACACGACCCCAGTAAGTTACCGACGAATACCCCTATATATTTACTGGTGATATTTTTCACCAAGACATCAAATTATTATTTTAAACAACTTCTTTATGACCTTTAACCTTTTGGACATTGCATTATTTGTGCATCATGACAACTGGCAATCCTGTGACAAATAAAAGATGGAACTGGTTCAGTGAAGCAGTCTAGGTGGCCGCGGCCATGTATCACAGTGGCACTTCTGGTCCCATAGTGCTGGGCCTGCAGCTGAGAGATGGTCTCTCTGAGGAAGTTGCAACCCCATGCAGATGGGGGGCGCGACCCACTCTGGGGTCCCGACCCACAGTTTGAGAACCGTGGGCATAGAGGAAGCAGGGGGGACAGAGTGAACTGCCTAAGGAGGATAGAGCTAACCCTAACCCTAGTACTTCTTCTGCATGCCTGTATGCTACTATGCTCTATCTTACTGCTGAGGCAGTGGGGAGACAGTGGACCGTGGAAAATAGGTTGCCAATTGTGGGACAGAGCATAGTTACAACTGATGAACTAACTGAACAGACCATAGTGTCAGCTGTCTTTATGCTCTGTACCCCTGTACTAGTCTAGGAAATACTGAATACATTTTTTTTTCAATTACCAGTATATTATAATTTATCAGATTTGGTCTTCTTGTTTCTATGCCTGGATTAACAAATAAAAGAAACATTCAGGCCTAAATTTACTAAGCAGAGAGATTGCAAGGAGCAACCCATAGCAACCAATAAGATTTAAGCTCATATTCTCCACCATGTAAAATGAAACTGAGGCTTCAATCTGATTGGTTGCTATGGGCAACACCTCCACTTTCCAATCTCCCTGCAATCTTCGTGTTTAGAAAAAATAGGATGGAAAATGTATACAACTAATTCTTTTTCTTTCTTTTTTTTAAATTGCTTTATAACCAGAATAAAACCAAGTCAGTCTATGTGGCAATAATACAAAAGGAATAAGGGGACATTTTCCTATCACTAAGAAATAAAATGCTTTGTTTTATGATAAAACACATGCACATTGTCTCAGCTACATGGATTCCCGCATCATACATTAATTCACTGCTTCTGCCTTGCTCTGAAGCATGGTAAGTCCAGATCTGGTGATAGGCATGAAAGACATTAGAACACTATTTACAGACTTACTTAGTAGTAATACTAGAGATGTTATATAAAATATATTCAGACTTTCTATGTAGTCATTGCATGCATTATATTCTGCCCAACAAAATCATCAGTAACTGCGGAACTCAACATGACAGCCCCAAAAGCATGGGAACTTCATACATAAATCTCAAATTCCAATAAAATATTAAGTTTGCAGCAGATCCTGAAGTGGGGGTATATATGGGAGTATGGAATACTGTCACTTCTCCCACTGACTTTGAGAAGTGAAAAACTATAAATCTGCATTCACTTCTATAAATTATTTATGTTTCCATACCTCACCTTCTGGCCCCTGATTTGCAGTAAATGCTTTATATATATTTTTCCAAACAAAAATCAAAATAATTAAACTTTTTCAATTTACTGGCAGATCTGTGTCTTTCTCTCCCTTAAGCAGTCAAAAAAATCAGTCAAATTTTAAATATGCACACCAATAATGTAAACCTAAACCAAGCAATGCAAAATGAAGGTTTTATTTCTTAAAAGTAAAAACAAAACATTAAAACTTAAAATAAGTAAATAAAAGCAATAAATAAAATGTATAAAGTGCTCAAAAATGTATGTGGGTACTGTCCAAAGACAATTATAAATAACCTCTAGCGGATAAAAGATTACACCTTCAAATAAATAAGCCAGTTTTTTCCAGAATAAAGTAAATCCTTTTCTTGACAGTGGATGTTAGTGTAAGTGTTGGTCGACAGGTAATTTTGAGGATTTACGACAAGCCAATATGTACTATAGAGATTTACTGAAAGCACATTAAAAGCTGTTTGCAGAAAGCTAAGAATTAAACAGTTAAGCATGAAATGATTTAATAGATTTTTTTTGTGGTAAATTACACCAGGTCTTGTGTTAATAAATGAGATATGTTAAAATATGAATTGAAATAATATGGACAGTCAGGTTTGTAACTACTTGTTTACAAGATCAAAAAAACTATTTATATTTGACAGTTTTAAAACTGGACTGATAAAAGTTATATATACAAAAACACAAAATGGAATCTGCATTTGATTGAAATAAAACATTTTATTAAAATAGCAGAAATGTGTGTCACACACACTTGCAAGTACACATTTATCCACCAGCCACTTACAAGGCATTCCTGCTATGGTGGTCCTAACTCTAAATCTTTCAGAGCCCAACTTTGGGACACATACCATGTATTTCAAGACCAAATGCTAGACACCTTGAGAAAATGACACTTCTGTGTATTATTTTTATTATTTTGAATGATATGAACAGGATACTTTTTGGGGAAAAGTTATAGGTAGGGTAAGCTTAAAGTGATGAGAAGCCTGTGTATAGATTGCACGCAGGTCTGGATCCGGTCAAATATTCTTAATGGCAACAACATCTACTGTAGGTAAAATCATGGTATCTTGTTTGTGTAGTAAAACAGCTAGAACCGGATCCAGATCTCGGTCTTGGTCAAGGTCATGCAGAACACATGCATGCACAATATGTGTACTTGCGTATGCCTTATCATAATGAACTATGTTACACACCGCTAGGGGATGCATCCACTGGTGTGGTTTGGAAAAGCTTGACATTTAGATCTATCATATAAATACTAATAATGCATATCAGTGGTCGAAGGAAAAATTAGGAAGTGGGGATAAGAACATTAGAAGTGGCAATATGGAAACATAAAAAATAATTGAAATTAATGAGGATTTATAGTTTTTCAGGTAAATGAGCGAGGGAATACCATCATATACACCCCCACTTCCAGCCCTGACGCATACAGTACGAAGATAAGTTCATAAGTTCTAAAAGACTAAAAATATGAGATTTTGTAATATAAAATTAGCACTTATATTTTGCAATGCAAGTGTTGTAAATGTCCTTATTTAATTCAGAGCAATAATGACATTTTCTTGCAGTGTATAAATTGGAAATTGTATTTCAGTATCATATGTCACTATTTTTTGTCTTCTCTCTTTTAGTTAGGGCATTATCAAATGAAAAAAAAGAAACGTAAATGTATTTGTCATTTGTTTTGTTTTAATCTTCTCTGTGCTACTTTTTAGAGCGGTCCTTTGGGAATGCAATTAGCATCAATTATAGACACGCTGCCATATGTTATACAGTATTAATCTGTCAACCAGATTTGTTTTATTGATAGTGTTACATAAGTAAGGTATGTTCACTTACTTGTATGCATGTTAGCAGCTGTCACTTTGTTCTACATTTATACAAGAGTAGTTGGCATGAACTGTTTACATTGTGTCTAGCCCTGATTTTCTCAGAAATGTTCCTAGAAATTCTTGATCTTCCATGCCTAACAAGTAGGAAGAAGTAATTATGTCATATTAGATACTAGTGAATAATGGAAAAATACATGTTAAAATACTGAGCATGTTTTCATGCACATGTTTATAGCTCTATATACATATGTTATATATACATACATAAGATATACACAGATATAAATACATGAACACATCACTATAATAACATTGTACAGCCTATTCCACTGATTTAAGTGTTCGGCAGCTTTATCAGCACTCATAGTGCAGTTAAAAAAAATTTGATAAGGCTGTCTATGTGAATTCCTCATTTTATTCAAGTCAGGATGGTAGTAGGGAATTTTTAAAATAAGGATCACAGAACTTTCTCTGTTTCAATCCTACCAATACTAGAAATTTGCTTGCCATTACAACCTGTGCCCACCCCATACTATGTATAAGTAGTCAAAGTGCTGCTTGAATTATTGATATCCCCCCATTCACTTAGCATAGTAACACAGTCTTAGACGGCTGGTAATAACCAACATGGCATATCTAGTCTGCCCATTCCATCCACGCACCACCCATCCTGTGAATAACCCTTCCCTGCATCCACCAACTCCTTCCACCCACCTTCCCTGAAACCACTAATTACTCTGTACCACCCCCTTGGAGCAACACCCAAATTCACAACCACACATATACACTATAGACACTTTTGTCACCTGCCAATTAACCTACTATCTTTTCTTTTTGGAAATGTCTTTGTAACTCCATGTGGAGTATTTTTTGTTATAATAATGTACTTTTTTCCATGTAAAGCTAGAAGCGACAGCATTGCCTAAAATTCAAAATGGCTGACACTCACATCTTTGATGCTCTGCACATGTTAAACGGTCAGCCATACCTGTCACAAGCTGACATCCAGCGGTACAGTCCTATTTTTAACATAAAATGATAATGTTATCAATAGGAAATTGAATAAATGACAGCTTTCATTTTGGCGATGAGCCAGAGTTTGAGAGTATATGAATTACCGAGGTGTATTCTTCTACGTGTTTTACTTTGAACTCTCAAAAACAAAATAACAGAAAACTCGGGACTCAAATTGAATATTCACTAAAATTAGCTTAGTTTACCAGTTGCACTTTGTAAAAATCTGAAGAAGGTAAAAGAAATAGGTCTGCAGCTTTTATACTTCTTTACTAGTTTTCTGCAGAACCAGTTCTGAGGTAAGAGCAAGAGTTGTCTGCCTCTTTTCAGCTGTCACAAATCCTTTCTATGCTGCTTGTTAAACATTAGAGGCTGGAAGTAATTTTCTGTGATCCAGATTTGGTTAGATATAAGCACAAAGCAAACAAATACAGTAAGCAGCTGTGCTGTTTTCCTGGCATATCATAAGATTTGCTGATTGAATCCCTATTTTTAGCACTTTTTATTTAATGTGTTGAGAGGGTACACCTGCCAAAAAGAATAACAATTTGGCACCCAAAGAAAACATAGCAATCTACCCTTTTAATACAATTCATCTCAATAGTTATATCTATTATTAAAACTCTTCTTTTCTTCATTAAGTGATACTGACTGGGGGGGGGGATAACCTTATTCGAGCACCCAAAAGGATGTAAAACCGATTATAATCGATTAAATATGATTAATATATAAATATACTATATATATATATATATATATATATATATATATATAAATATATCTCAAAGCCTTTTAAGGGTTGGTCAAGAACTCCTAGTGATAATTATAATAGATATAAGTCTGTTAGATTTATGCCGCTTATAGTGAGCAAAGGTGAAATAAAAAAAACATTTCTTCATTCATAGTAACATAGAGTTGTTGTTAAGGTTGAAAAAAGACATCAGTTCATCAAATTCAACCTCTATTAAATATACAACCATGGTAATTGTTTACTTACCAGTCATAACCCTGAATACCCTTTTCCTTTTTCAAAATTTGTCTAACCCCCTCTTAAATACATCTATTGATCCTGCCATCAGAACCTTCTCAGGCAATAAATTCCATATCCTCACTGCCCTTACTGTAAAGAAGCCTTTCCTCTGCTGGTTGTGAAACTTCCTTTCTTCTAATCTNAGCGGGTGACCACGTGTCCTCTGTATGGTTCTATGGGTAAAGAGTTCATGTGAAAGCTCTCTGTACTGACCCCTAATGTATTTATAGATGGTGATCATATCACCTCTTAGACGCCTCTATTCAAGGGCCAGATTCAGATTTACCATCTCATGACTAACACTCTCAGAGCAGACAAAATAGTGCAACCCTGTTTTAATATATTAACCCAGATGACTCGGATTATGCTTACTCTGATCTCCTCCTGGTTTTTATGATTATGGTTCCTGATAGATGTTACCACAACCTAAGTCTCACCACGGGTTAAAGGGCCCTACCAATAGTGATCAATAGGGGAAACAGGAGGAACGAGGACGGACGTGACACACCAGACCAACGCGTTTCAGTAGCTACTGCTATCTTTTTCAAGGTGGCGTGTTACTGACTTCATCCTCCTTTTATCGGATATGACATACAATAGGCGTGGTCCACTTAATTAAAAAGGTTATTTTAAAACACTCTGTTTTCTCTTAAGTTACAATAGTTTCTTTTTTAACTAATAAATAATAAGAGGACGGTAGATGGACTTTATTGTTTATTTTTTGTAAGCGGCGAGCTAACATTGTGATTCTGTATATATTTTTTATTTCACATTAACTACAGCCCTGCACTACACTACACACGTCCCCAGCAACCTCCCCCCCCCCCAAAAAAAAATAAAGATAAGCCCTATCTAAAACAAACTCTCTATAGTTCTAAACTATACATGCCCCCTTTCCCCAGCCCTATGAAATGTATGCCGTTGTGGCATCCAATGTCAGCAGGTGCTCTCTCCCCTGTGCAAATAACGGACACTGAATTATAAGCAGATGTCAGAGGAGTGTCATCTAGTGGACATTCACAAGGATCTGTATGTATGTATCCAGAAACAGCCCAGATCTCTCTCCCTTCTGACAGGACGAGCTGGCCGAGTGTAACAGGACAGCGTCCATGGCTGTTATACAGGGCTACTATGCACTGAAGGAGATCTGTGTCTGCCAGGGAGAAATTGTACAGGTTTTACCATTGCAGGCTTTAGCCATCAATCAATAAAACATGCTCCTGGAGTAAGGGTCGTGAAACCACCACTGGCCAGCTGCGGAGGGCTGGATCCCAGGCTCTATTTTGGGGCAAATTAGTAAACCCATTGTTTTAATAAAAGCAGCACTTGGGAGGCCTTGCAATTGCTGTCTATGTTAAATAAAATAAGCCCTACCCCATAAATAAGACCTATGGAGTTTTTGGTGCTAAAAAAAGAATAAGACAGTGTCTTAGCATTAAATTTTGTTCAGGAATGATATATTTATGTGAGTTTCTTACCACTGTATACATATATGCCCATACTCAGTCATCCTGAACAAGAACATATTGTAAGATATGCTGTGTGCTTAGCAGGATTTTGTAATACCCTGCCTTCCAAAGTGCACATATCCTGGTTGCATGCTCATCAATAATTTTCATAGCTGATGCATTGACATATAGGTTCAATTCTATAGCTGAGTAAGAACACATCTACACCTGCATTCCTAAGACAAAGCAAAAACATTTACAAAGACAAAATTGTTGATGTGTTCTATTTAGCACAGTTTATGTTTCCACAGGATATTGGTCATAACACTGAAAATGCTTCCAAGTGAAGTCAAATCTGTCTCCTCTGAGCAGTTAGCATATGAATAAAAGAAATTCATGTATAAGTTTGAAAAGTTTAATACATATTTAAGAGACTCTCTAGGGCCAATGTTGCATTACATTCACCATTCAGGCTGAAGGTAAACTGTCATATAGGGTCATTAGGATAGTACATTACTCCTCAGAGGAAAAATTCTGACAATTCGTTCAAATAACATCTTACAAGGTGTCTGTGTATAAGATGATTGGGCTCCTGAGTTATGTTTTCAATTGCTAACTTAGAAATTCAAAACAAAACTGTTCAAAACTACTAAGTCAGTATTTGAAACACCTCACTTGGCAACTTGATTTGTCCTAGAGCTGGTTTGCACATTTTTGTGCATTTCCATAGTATGGAATTCTCTGTGCCCCACTAGCCCATACTCTCACACATTGGACCTGTTTCATGCTTTAGCAAAATGCAATGGAAATTAGCAGACCGGGTCCAGGGCCGGGGCTTGTGTGTTCCGCGGCCTGGACCGTATATCATGGTTGTCAAATCTCCCTGAATATCAGGGAGACTCCCTGAAAAGTGGGTGATCTCCCTGACTCCCTGAAGTGCTGGATAATCTCCCTGATGCTCATTCAGGTGAAGAAGACATTGTGTTATGATGATAGAAATCACACATTGTGTCCTATTTCTATAAAGATAATGGAGTTAGTGGTTCTCCTATTTACAGCTATTCACAATAAATAGTGAAAGTTATTATTTACAGACAATTTGAGAAACAATAAATACTGATGCAGATATTTTTATTGTGAAATAGTTCTCATGGCAGAGCTAGACACACCCATGGGTGGAGCTATCCACAGAAGTCGCACCCCTTTAGTGCAGCACTTGTCACAATCTCCCTGAAATCCATTTGCAAAAGTAGGCAACCCTGCTGTATATGTTGGGAGGTATGCATTACCTGTTATTTTACTTTCTGCACAGTCAGGTATGTTACACAATTCAAGGAACAGAGAAAGTCCGGCGCTCCATACCAAACAATATATATCACTATGTATCAGCACATACATATAGAGGAGGTTTAGTTCAGACATCCTGGTTACACATAATGCAATATGATTAGGGACTCACCTACTGGAGGTGCCTTGACGCTTGGCAGGTGAGCTTAACCCAATATAACTATATTGTGAACTAACCTCCTCTATATGTATGTGCTGACACATAGTGTTATATATTGTTTGGTATGGAGCGCCGGACTTTCTCTGTTCCTTGTATTTACACATTGCTTGCACACATTTAATATATTTGAATAGAAGCGCGGCTTGTTCTCTTTTTTGCTAATGTTACACAATTGCCTGCCCAAACTCTGTACCATGTGACTGCTACAGCCATGTGACCCAGTGATGTCACATGCACTTCTATGCCACATGGCTCCGGTCCTCATCATGACATACATGGATGTTTTTTTTTTTATTTGAGGTTTAGGGAAATATTTACTAAGCTGTGAAATTGCAGTGAGATTAAATAGTGGAGATGTTGCCCATAGCAACCAATCAGATTTCAGCTTACATTCTCCAGTTTGTAAAATGAAACTGAGAGCTTGAATCTGATTCCCCACTTTCCAATCTCACTGCAATCTCACCGCTTTGTAAATATACCCCTTACTGTTAATGATCAAAGCAATAAATATTTTCAGTGAACATGGCATGCTGACATTTGTAGTACTACACACACTAGCATACCTCCCAACATGCACGGTCCGGGTTCCGGGACACTTAAGCTCCGCCCCCGACACGGGCCAAATCCGCCCAGACTCTGCCCTCTTCCCGTCCAGGCCATGCCCCTTTTTGATGCCACAATGCGCGGCATCATTGAAAAAACTAAGTTTGTCCCCACAGCGGGACAAACTGTCAGGTGGGAGGGACAGCGGGACAGTCCCCCAAAAGCGGGACTGTCCCGCTAAAAGCAGTTGGGGGGTATGCACTAGCATGCCTTCATGTTTTCTTTTTTCAACAAAACTTTATTGAAACTTCATTGCATACAAATACAAAACATTTTAAGACATGGTAACTAACTGGTTATACAAGGAATATGCATAACATATATAAGAAATCACAGAAAGTAGATGACATTGATATGCAGTACAGGAAGTAAACTCTACTGAACATGCACCTACACGAGACACGAGATAAACCTGATCCACAGGGAATCCAAAATACAATATGATGGAGGAGGTGCCGTCCCCCCATTTTATTAGCAGAATAAGCTAACAATTAGACAGATCAATAGAGGGGGGGGGATCACCCACCTGAGTAAGTACCATTCAGTTAATGCAAAGGAGAGGTTGACCTTTTGTCAGACTACAGGTGCTAAAATAGAAATATATCCCTTCCAACAGGCAAAGAAACCCTCCACTTTCGCCTCCTTCTCCTTAAGTGTATCTATCCAGTTTGAAATGGGTAGGTCAGTTTATAGAGGAAGAGTCGCATTGTCACAGTTTGCAATCCAGTGTTTAGCAGTTGGACTAACCATCATTAATAATCTTGTACCACCCTCTGGCCTCGTACCTCCCTCTGGCCTGGTGCCAACATCCCAAATAGAGGTCATTCTGGAGTCAAGGAGAAGTGTTAAAATAAATGAGACTTCACAAAACCCTGAACCATTAACCAAAATCTACAGAGAAGAGGATAATCCCATAGGCAATGATACATATGCACTGTCAGTTGCCCACATTTTGGACACGCTAAGGAATCCCTAGAACCCATGATGAATAAACATTCCACGCATAGTGGAATACCTTATTGAGCATGTCCCTATATTGACTGAAAATAGAATTTTGCATGCTGAGGACAACTCCTTCACCAAATGGTCAATTGATAATCCTGGAATATACTCTGTCCACTTCCGCAGTCCAGTTTGCACAGTATCTAAATTTAGATTAAAAAATTGTGATTGATCAGAATTGCATTACGGCAAGGAGGAGATATTCCCAACAGAGTATCAATAGTATTAGTCCAATCAGGGTCAGTGATGTGTCGAATGGTCCTTGCCACATAATGTTGGGCTTGTATAAAGGCCAAAAAAGGAAATCTATCTCAAGCCTGAACATACGTCAATGGATGGCACAATCTCCCGTCCACCATGTGACCAATAGTAAGGATTCCCAATGACACATGTTTTTTCATTCTTTTCTTTATATTAATATTTTTCTAACATTTAGTTATTGTTGTTTGTAAATGACCAAACAGCTTACCTTTCTAAGTTGGTGGCTTGGTCATTTACAAACTACCATTAATCAACAGCGGTTTCAAAAGGAGCCCTGAAACTACTGCATAGTAAATATGGTTTACCTAAATATGGTTTACCTAAACCACCAAGTTGTGCCCCTTAGTAAATGTACAACCATGATGACAACCGTTCATGTATAAAGCATGTACTACTGCAGTTTCTGCTTGACCATAACATAATAGAATTTTACCATTTCACCAGTTTGCATCTTGAATTATTATTCACAGAATGAGTAGTCATATGATTCAGAACATTTCTAACATGTTTCAAATTCATAAAATAGAGTTCATAGCCATGCACAGACTGTTGAGCTGTAACAAAAGACACGCTCTAAATGATAGAGTTTAGAAAATATGTGCTTATTTTGTTACAGAGAATATAACAGGATTTATGTACAAAACAATCAATATGAAGCTTCTCGATGTGGCAAATCCCTATGTCGTATATCAGCAGGACTTGATATATTTAGTTTATTAGGTTTGTTTTTTAGTCTTCAGACCCAGTTCAAGCAATAATTTTACCAGCACATGACAGCAAGAGCAGAAGCAAGTGCAAGCAATGGAGTTGTTTCATCTAAAACAGATTATGTTTTAGTAGCATATATTTTAGAGGTTCTACACAAAGGATTGGATCCTATTTCATTTTTACCACGGTTTTGGTATGTTTGGATTGTTTAAACGTTCCTTTGTTGATGGTAATTGACAACAATAATAGAGCATTATTTGAATTTATTTAATAATTTTAAGCCAATTGGATGTTGCAATAATATAAAGCAGATACAAGCAGATGGGTGTATTAACAATTTTACAGTGATTGAGACGTTTAAATATCCCAATTTTCTTCTGCTTTTGCAAATGCTAATCTACACTTCACACAGACCTCTGCCAAGCAGAATTAAAGCTGCATTTATTTGCTTAGATGTCTCCATGATGGATGACCCTTAGGGTTGGGTACAATTTACAGAAGATTAAAAGACAGACAGTAAAATACCTACACAAAAATAGACAATGATAATATAGACGTATAAAAGATGACAAAAATACGGAAAAAAGGACATATAAACGACAGACACTTTAATATACCGACATTAGTGGTATAAGTTCAATGGTAAAATAATGTCCCTGTGAACACTAATTTATTTTTTAATCTATACCATTCATTATTATAAAGCTGTTGATGCTAGCAGCTTTTACTATGAACAAATGCTTAATTCATAATATCAATTAAGCACACTAGCAGTAACAGCATGATAATAAGATCAATCATATAAGTTCAATGAAAAGTAGTGCTCACAGTGGTGTCAGTCATTTATAGGACTATACTTGATTTTCTTTCATGTTGGTATTATCAAAGTATCAGACTTTGACTGTGTCTGCTGTGCTATCTGTATAATGAGCGTCGGTATAATCACTGCCTAAAATATGACTACCACCCGACTCTTACATATGGTAAATGGTAACAAAGATTAATCAGTGGCTGCAACCTTGGCCACCTGCGCTTAACAAAGTTAACCACGCTGTACGCCCAAAAGCTGCAATCCTCAGCTCACCTGCTAACTACGTAAGACATACCTTCTCAGTCAGCATGAGGGCATGCAAACTCTCTAATCTGGGATCACCTCCAAAACTCCTAGTAGGTTACTAGGCTACAACCACCGACGAGCACCAAGTCTGAGGGACAANTTAGTGCAAAGTCATCTTGGGAAGAAGAAATCCGTACAAATAAATATGACTGGCTTTTTTAAGTGTCTTGCCTGCAAGGCATGTACTTATATGCAGAATACTGACGGACATGTGGGCAGATATGGCTATAAACATAAAATTGCACAATACAGTAACGGTAACAACTGGAACAATCTATTGCCTGGAATGCCCGTGTGGATTAAAATATGTGGGCAAACCCCATCGCGTCCTGAGAAGGAGAATTCTGGAACATATATACATAGGGTGGTAGTTGCTCAAATCAATTTGTAAATTCTGGAACATGTTTGCAATATTAAGAATGCCACGTGTGACCTAGAGAGAGACAAAATTTTAACCAGCGTGGCCACACATTTCTTAAAAACCCACAATGGGGATCCACAAGGCCTATGCCATGGAAAGAGTTGATATTAAATTCTGAGATTGGCATTAAACGTAAGAGAATTGATTAATTTAACCAATCTCCCTCCTCATTTTCGAATAATCAGCCTCCAATTGGCAGGAGGATGAGTGATGGAGGAAAAGAACCAATGAGATGTCAAATATGAGACAACAGCGGTTACCCAGGATAACATAACATATACGATCAGCCCGAGAAAAGGCAGATGGAGAGTAACGAAGGCTCTGTATAGTTGGTCAAAAAGAGGCATGTGACACCATGAAGAGAGTCGACAGGACTCCCGTGTCTATAAATATGCGACACAGGGAATATGACTGACTTTAATTGGTGTTGTTTATGCTCTATACTTTGGGAGCCATAAAATTAAATTGCCTTTAGACTATCTATAGGTTATCATGGCAGCTAATAGGTGGTTTAAAGTCCAACTCCATTCATGAAATCTGTCTTTGTTTTAAATGGGGAGCTCTCAATAGGGACCAACCATACTGATTATGGATGACCATTAAAACTGCTGTTATCTTCCATCCTATGAACAATACAGGATAGGGGCAAGAGGTCTACTAGATCTCTAGAGAGTATGATATCAATAGAATTTAGATGTACTGAAATTCCTTATTTGATACACCGGAGATTTGGAATAAACCCAGCACCTTACTGTTATTAAAGGATAAAATAATTTTAACCACAATTTCTATTTTTTCTTCACACATTACTTTATTTTGTTTTTATTTACAAGATATATCATCCCACCTAGTTCCCAGTTCTGTTTTACTGTGGTTGAACTTTTATGTTTTTTCCACTCCCTTTTTTTCTGGGAGTAGCTTCTAGAGGTTTCTACCTCTTGGAGTTTTCAGTCCAGGGGTCCAGTACAAAAACAATAACCTAGTTAGATTCCTTGCCCTTTTTGGCCATACCATACCATACCATAGCAATTATTTAACTGTGTGTTCTTGTAAATGAATTAAACACCACCAGGACAGAAAACCTTGAGTACCAGGAAAGTGCCAAACCATATGTAACTAAAAGGGAAGTAGGGGGTCCAGATGAACAGGAAAAAGACTTGCACCTGATGAAGCTACTATATAAAAAAAATAAGAGAGAGGTTTTAAGACCACTCTGACATCACAATTCAAAGATTTTAGATAATTTCGATCAAGCCCCTGTGGATTCCTGAAACTGTTATGTCTAAAGATCTGAATGGATCAAAGCTGGATGGATAGATCAAGCAGTAGTCTGTACACTGTACAGTAAGGGCTTGGCCAAGTCATTACACAGAATACTCCTTTGTACGGGCCAGTTTTGTGAGGAAAAAGGTAGGATTCTATTTCATAAGTTCTTATTTCTGCAATTTACTTGTTTCAGCTCTGTGCAAATATGCCTATGTCTGCATTTTCCTAGCATCTTTTTAACTATATGACAGGCCATAGTGCTGAGTTTCTGACAAGATGTGTTAAGTCATCTAAGTCCTATAGGCTAATATCTTCTTACCTCTCTTTTCTCTCTCATCATTTTAATTTATTCACTTCATGTACAGGGATTTTCTCTGTCGAACCACATTATATTTTACAGATAATAATACCAATCTGCATTATTAAAAATGGAAAAGATCCAGAAGTCTGTCTGTGCAATATGCAATGTTATTTGATCTAGCTATCTGAATAGTTATACACACAAAATAACATTTGGCAGGAGATTCGCGTGCAGGGGGCATTCGGACACAGCCACAAGCCTAAACCACTAAACTATTTAGAAAACTATTTTGTTGACAATTTGCTATTATGAGAAAATAATGGCCCAATAAAAACATTCATCCCAGTACAGAAAATGATAAGGATTTTATATGCTTAGTACCTGCACTACATATCTAAATGCATTAAATAGACAAACTAAATTAACATGTGCATGCTATTTTTATAGTACACAGTTTAAACATGGTTTGAATTTAACTGCTGGTATTTTCTATAAAACATATGGAACACTTTTCAGCTCATGAAATGTTCCTCCAGAATGTAAATATAGCTGAGTGTTAAAGTTCACATGTATATCTTTTAAGGGCTAATTGAGAAATTCACTAGCCGTATTGACATGATGCTTCAAGGGCCTATGAAAGGAATGCATAGACTGTAAAATATGCAAAAAGTTTGTGTATTTGATATAAGTCAAAGGAAATTACCTTCTGGATTTTGCAAAAAAACTGCTTTTAAAATGCTTATAAATGAAGCTAAACACATCTGCCTGCGGACATTACACAGAAAAACTGCTAATAATGTGCATTAAAAGCTATTAGTTGCTTCATACCTCATTTATTTAAACGAAATTTTCTGATCTTGAATTTGAAAACAGCTAACAATGTTCATCTGGAGGATGTACATAAAAAAGCAAAAGAGGAAATGTAGACATTTTCATAAAAAAGAAAAAAAAAGTACATTTTTCTGCTTTAGTAAATGCTAGGAGGATAGTGAACATGCATGCACTTAATGTTATCTATTTTTCAATGTTACTCAGTAAGGAATGTGTGCTGCATGCCCAATGTCCTTTTCAGAAGCATTCGACATTCTACATCGCACCATACAATACTGAAAAAACACAAATTTTCTTACCTGTTGCACTGTGATATATATTGTCCAATTGTCTCTGGTCCATAGTGGAACCATCCAGGTCCAGCCCTCTAGGCAACCAGTAATAAGGTAGCTCTCAAAAAAACCGAATCAGAAAAAAGAATAGGTTCTTTTGAGTGCACATGAAAGACAGAATAATTCATTAAAATTGATATCTTTATTAATATTCTCTAAAAATCCAAGGAAAGGAGATAATATGGCGAAATCTTAAAAATTCTAGAATAGTGTATTAAAGAATGTATAGTGAATTTAAAATATACGGCATAGCAGGCAGCATATCCTAGCTCCGAAAACTGACAAGGCAGAGATGGATCTATGATCCCAGATCCTTCCACTCAACATAAATTGGTTCCCTTAATAGGGGATATCAGAAGAGGGGGAAATAGCACGCACACTAAATATTTGCAAAATAAAGTGCATGTGCTTATCATATGATTGAGAGATTGCACTTTGCCCTAAGGTATTTGGCATGGGGGCATCTCTAAATATGTACATTAGTCTTATGCCTATAAAGTGCGTATTTCCAGTGAGGTGCCTCACAAATGCCTTTATGTCCTGTACCTAATATTGCACCTTAATTCCTGGCCAATAATAAAGTGCCAGTGCATGAGTGCCAGTGCATGAATGCTAAAAATAAGGTGCTAGTGCACAATTGCCACAAGGTCATATGCTATAATAAAAGTATGAAACAAGCAAACTTCCTACTATGCTGGAGCCTGAATGAATGTGTATTTCTGGGATTTTATACTATTTTTCGTTACCTACAATTTAATGCAGTATAACAAATCACTTTCTTTTATTTTTGGAACATTGCTTGTGTAATTTCAGCGCTGATGATTCATTACTAGCATAAAACAAAGCACACACTGCTGACCCTTTAGTAATGTGCCAGGTAATTACTACATGACGATTTCAATGAAATTCGTCAGTGTATANGTCAGTTTAGTGCAGTTTCGCCTGACGAATANCTGTTTTTTCGTCAATGGATATCGTCAGCATTCGTCAGCAATTACATATCGTCAATACAATTCGTCACTTACTGAATACTATACATCACCAGGCATTGACGAATTTTGATCACTGACGAACGCTGACGAAAAGAAATCTCAGCAGAATTCGTCATTTACTGAATTCCCCCCCAGGTCTCTTTCACCAATGTAATAAAGACATGTTCTGTCCTCTGCTGACTTTGTGGCAAATATGCACTAGCACCTTATTTTTAGCATTCATGCATTAGCACTCATGCACTGGCACTTTATTATTGGCCAGGAATTAAGGTGCAATATTAGGTACAGGACATAAAGGAATTTGAGAGGTACCTCACTGGTAATACGAACTTTATAGGCATAAGACTAATGTGCATATTTTGAGATGCCCCCATGCCAAGTTCCTTAGGTCAAAGTGCAATAAATTGATGCATAATGGAGAGGCACCTTAGAGGTGGACTATTAGGAGCACCTCAGAGATATAACATCTCTCAATCATATTATAAGCACAAGCACTTTATTTTGCAAATATTTAGTGTTGGTGCAATAATCTATATCTGGGTACTTTACAAGTGTGTGCTATTTCCCCCCTTTCTTCTGATATCCCCTATTAAGTGAACCAATTTTTGTTGAGAGGAAAAATCTGGGATCATAGATCCATCTCTGCCTTCCCAGTTTTGGAGCTAGGATATGCTGCCTGCTATGCCATATATTTTAAAATCACTATTAATTCTTTAATACACTATTCTATCATTTTTAAGATTTCGCCATATTATCTCCTTTCCTTGGATTTTTAGAGAATATTAATAAAGATATCAATTTTTAATGAATGATTCTGTCTTTTGTGCACTCATTGAAAGAACCTATTCTTTTTTCTGATTTGGTTGTCCTTTAACATACACAGGTTTGGATGCTGCACCACCCACTGTAAGATATGTTGAGCTGATAGTAAGTGGGTTTAGAGTAATATGTAAGGAGAGTGCACTATCCATTTCTTTTACTAGCTCTCAATACACCATTTTGTTGTTAGTGATGAGTCTTACCCGCCCCCACCTGGTACCACCCGAAAGTGAAGCAGGCGGAACCGGCAGGCAAGTTTTCACAGGTAAAAAGTAAAGTTTATTTTGGATTACAAATAAAATCTACAAATGAGCTCCACTGCGGTTTAAACATATATAACAAATATTACACAATTTCTGTATTGTCAATGAGGGGTCAGGTACTACAGTGTGAATGAACAAGGATCATCATTCAGAGGTGCAACAAGGTCTGAAAAATGCAAAAGAATCCCTTTATTTTTATTTGGATCTCTTGATTTTTAAACTAAATATACTTTATTTACTTTCTTTATTTCCCAATTTATAAATTGTATATGTTCCCTCTTCCCTATTTAGTCACTGAGCGGCACAATAAATTTATTAAAAATCTCCAACAATGTGAAAACACAGAAAATAGTAAAGTTATTATAGTAGCTAAAATAGTAGCTAAAATGCTTCTAATCCTATAAATTGTGGCTATTTCCAAAGCATCAAATCCTTATTATAAAGTTAAACCACTATATGTGTGTACGCATGGACCTGATTACAGTTTGTAGGGACCTCTGTGCTCCTGCTGAGCATTAACAGTATACACAGTATACAGTAAATAAATCTTCTGATTCACCCCTGGACTCGTTTGATTGGTCCTGGGAAAGGGACTTGGGCAATCCCCTGGCTGTTGAGAAATGGGGGATGTTAGACAGATGGTGGTGTCCACATCCATATGCGTTAAAATTATGGAATACCATCTCAAATTATACTGATTGATGGTATATATTTCCTTCCAGATTTGCTAGATATTAGGAGAATCCCTGATGTCCCGGATTTCTGCTGAAGAGGATGTACTATTGACTTTTACCTGCATATTTGTAGTGCTCCAGGAACAGAGCACTATGGAAAGGGATTTTCTCTCTTTTCACTTACATATAGACATCCCTATTCTAATAAACATTTCCTTCTTCCCCTGAGACACTTGACTACTAATTCTCAAAACAGGATGACATGTCATCTGCAGTATGTCTAATTGCCTTAACCTGGTGTCAGTCCTGTGTTAGACTGTGTTAAACAATGTTGGAGAAGATGTACTAGAAGGTGTACTGTATATGACTTGCATATTGAAAATAACAACCAGATCTTTCCGTAAGACATGGGCACTGTGAGCTTCTTATTTAAGAGCTACCCTCCCTACTGTTGACTGCATCAATATATCTCTCCCCGTTTCCATCCTTTTCTTCTGTTTCATATGCTTCCTTTCTATTTCTTCTCTTTTTTCTTAGACAGATAGCCACCCATCCCTCTTCTTCTACCTTAAAACATATGTTGATTCTTGACCAGTGGCACAGTAAAGAGGGGATAAAGAAGAGTAAAAGTTCGCTCTCCTATAAAATGGTTTACTCAGCAATGACAGATCTAGCGTTTTGGCTTTGTTTGTTTGTTTGTTTTTATTAATACTGCATTGCATGCCACAAGGGATTAGGAGCCACAATGATGTTATAGTTAAAATGGGATCATACAAATCTATCTGAATTGTCTCAAAACAATCAAAAATTTCTAAATCTATATATTCTATAAAATGTATTGTGACGGTTTACAGGCACATTTACTGATTACAATTATATTTTCGCCCTTACTGACTGTGTTTGTTTTTAATTGACCCATTTATCATTATACTTCTCACTTGCTTCAATGTGTCTCAGCTGAAGCAGTTAATCAGGTCATATATTGAATTGCTTGCAGCATTTCTATTCTTTTTCTTATACAGTATTTCATATTTGGAAATCTACCAAGAACTGCTTTAAGAAATACTATGTGGGCAGGAAAATGTCAGGCAGATAAAACCATTAAAGTTTTTTAGCCAAATCCTCCTTTTGTTTCTCAATAAAAGAGAATGATTTCAGAATGTAAAATAATCATTTCTGAGCTTTGACAATCAGGTCAATACTATTATGTAAATGTACATGATTTATGATTGTGTAGCTTAAGCATATAGGACCAGGGGGGGAATTCACTAAATGACGGATTTTAGAATTCGTCAGTGGCTGACGATATTGCTGACGAATTTGTCGAATGTGTATTCACTAAGTGACGAATGTGTATTTTTTCGTCATTTAGTTTGACGTTTACA
>JABWIB010000579.1:0-24408 GCA_016617825.1 Platyplectrum ornatum | reverse complement strand
AATACCAGTTTTTCGTCAATGCAATTTCGTCAGCATTCGTCAGCCATTACAATTCGTCAATACAATTCCTCACTTACTGAATACTATACATCAGCAGTCATTGACGAATTTTCATCACTGACGAACGCTGACGAAACGAACTTTCAACGAAGATTCGTCAGTTACTGAATTCCCCCCCAGGTCTTTTGAAGCTTTGAGTAATCAAAGTGATTACTCTGCATGTCATAAATTAACCCTTCAAAACGCTGCCTATTTGATCCCTAAAGACCAAGCCCTAATTTACAAATATGACATATGTCCCTTTATGTGGTAATAACATTTTAATGCATTACATATCCAACTTATTCGGAGATATTTTTTTTGTGACACATTGTATTTTAAGTTAATGGTAAATTTTGGTTGAAATAGTCTGTATTTATTCATGAAAAATGCACAAATTTCATGAAAAATGCGTACATTTTGCAATCTTCAAAATGTTACATTTTCTTCTTTTAAAACAGATAGTCATTCCACACAAACTACTTAATAAATAATAATTTCAATATGTCTACTTTTTGTTGCCATCATTTTTTAAAACTTCTTTGCAGTAAATTTACTAAGCGGTGAGATTGCAGTGAGATTGAAAAGTGGGGATGTTAGCAACCAATCAGAGTCAAGCTCACAGTTTTATTTTACACACTGGATAATGTGAGCTTGAATCTGATTGGTTGCTATGGGCAACATCCCACTTTTCAATCTCACTGCAATCTCACCGTTTAGTAAATTTAAGCCTTTAACTTTTTTAGGACGAAGGGAGGCTCATAAACACTTGATGTGGTTTTGAGCAGCCGGCTTGTTAGACACCCCCATAAATGACCCCATTTCAAAAACTGCACACCTTAAAGTACCCAAAATTAAAGCAAAATCTTGTAATCTCCCTCTTTTTTTTCAGCAAATTTTCCATTTTAATCAGTTTAGTTTTGTAACAGGACATATGTTAACCAGAAGACTAGTCTTAAAATGTAATACCCTGATTCCAATGATTTTAGAAATATCCCACTTATGGTTGTAAAACACTATTTGGGTACACAGTAGAGCTCTGAAGGGAGGGATGACCTTTTCGCTTGTGACCATTTTACATTTGCAGAGCCCCTTTTGTATCAGTACAGTAAAAAAAAACCCAACAAATGATACCATTTTGTAAACTACACCCCTAAAGGAACTTATCCATGGTTGTACTGAGCATTTTGAACCCACTGGTGTTTTGTAGAAATTTTAAACATTGGGACGTGAAAATTAAAAAAAAATTTTTTCCACCAGTTGGAATTCACTTCAAAATTTTACATTGCCACATAGGGTAATAGTACTGTAGAAAAAGCAGCCAATAGTTTGTTACACAATTTCTCCTGAATATGGCAATACCTATATATAGTTGTAAAATGCTTTTTAGAAACATGGTAAGATTCACAAGAGAAAAAGCGGCTATGGGCTTTTTAGTGCAAATTTGGTCTTTTTGAGCGCCATGTTGAATTTGAGAACCCTGTATCAGTACAGTATAAAGCCCCAACAAGTAATACTATTTTGTAAACTACACCCCTCAAGGAAATTTTTTTATGGGTATGGTGAGAATTTTGACCCCACTGATGTATTGTAGAATTGTTAAACATAAGGACGTGAAAATAAAAAAAATATTTCCATTCATTTGTAGATTCAGCCTAAAAAATTAGATGTTCACAATGGGTAATAGTAGAAAAGCACCCCATAATTTGTTACACAATATGTCAATACACCATATATGGTTGTAAATTGCTATTTGGCCACATGGTAGGGCTCAGAGGGGAGGGGGTATCATTTGACCTAAATTAAAAAAAAATTTCACAGCGTGTGGACAGGATTTTTTCTGATCTCATGCCAATCCATTCACAGCAAATGTACTGAACGCTGGCGGCCTTATGATGTCTTAGGATAGTACTCACTGTCTTCTTGATTACCATCCTATGATATCATAATCCCACCAGCATTCAGTAAATTGCCTCTGAATGAATTGGCAAGAGATCACTGTTGAAAAGTAAAAATAATGTGAATCAATTTTTAATGCTGGATAATGCTGTTATTTAAAAAGAGCAGTCTGTCAATAAATTCGGATGTCATCTGTGTTTACATTAGGGTAATAAGCGCCTTCAGGGACTACAGCAAGGAGGGGCCTGTGTGTTAATGTGCTTACATTAATACAAGTGTAATACTGGTGCCTGTCAATTAATTAGGAGGCTTCCTGTAACATATGTATATAATTGACTAGCCAATCACAGCGATCGGGTTGGCATGGATGGCTTTTGTCCATGACAGCAGCCATCACTATGCGGTAAGGACCCTCACCCTGCTCCGTATAAATACAGTGCAGGGTCGGAAGGGGTTAAAGTTTGCTCCCCTGAATTGCAATATGGTTTTGCATAGGTCTAAACTTGCACCTAAAAAAGGTGTAAATGCAACTCTGGATCAGCACCAGGGCCGGACTGGCCATCTGGCAGTTCTGGCAAATGCCAGATGGGCCACTGGAGTGATGGGCCACAACCAAGTGCTGCTGGAGAGCTTCAGCCATCCACTAATCAGTGTGCTGACAGCCATTCACGGAATGACTGCCGGCTAGAAGAAANATAGGATAACTCTCAGCAGTCTGATTGGTGGATGGCTCTAGGTGGCCCTGTGTGCATTAAATGCCAGGGCTGCTTTTTAGTCCCAGTCCGGCCCTGATCAGCACTCTAAGCCTAAATTTACTAAGCGGTGACATTGCGGTGAGATTGAAAAGTGGGGATGCTACCCATAGCAACCAATCAAATTTGAGCTCACATTCTCCAGTGTGTAAAATTAAACTGAGAGCTTGAATCTGATTGTTTGATATGGGCAACATCCCCACTTTTCATTCTTACAGCAGTCTCACCGCTTAGTAAATTTAGGCCTAAGTGTGTGAGGCCTATAATTTCTATTAGGATTCCACTTTGTTTAGCATAAAAGTGCAATTGCTTTTGTAATTCTCTTACAAAGGGTTTCAGAACAAGTTTATCATTGAATCTTTATGTATGAGACAGAAGAATTTAACAGACTGGCAAGCAAATAGTGAACAGCTAACATAGGAAGTTTCACAGACAGAAACAGAATTGCAGCCTGGCACCACAATGTATTCTGGCTGAAAGACAAGGGATGGCACAAAGTAACAGGCTGGCAAACACACAGTTATAATCTGGCTCCCTGAGTGATAAATTGGCAGAAATGGTGAAAGAATGAAACCTAAGTATAAAAAAAATCACAAATACACACAGACGGACAGAATGGAAACTAAACAGGCAAATGGAGCAGTATACAGAATGGCACATAAACTGGCAACACACTTTGTTATGGAAAATACATTTTAACACCTTTAGCCACTATAAGTCTCCATTAGACTCAGACTTCCATTCTGCTGGCACCAATGTATCTGTCTGATAAGTGCCGCACATCAAATACATTATAATATGACTTAAGGAAAATAACCGTTGTTGTACCAGATAACTTGGCATGCTTACAGTATGTAAATATAAATCTCAGCTGACTTCTGGTTCTGGTAGGCATGTGAGCATTATATCTCACTATTTTAATTAAGTGTTAATCAATGTACTCCTTAAGCCTGGTAGAGATCCCAACCTCCCCACCTCTTATCGAACAATCTCCTTGCTCAAAATCAACAATAAGATCTTTGCAAAACTATTTGCTGATCGCCTTAAACTTATCATACAGCATATTGTAAGGTGAAGACATATACACAGACTGTGTCTCACACTGGGGGACAAAATATAGGAGTGCTGGGGGCATATAGGGGTTAAAATATAGGAGCACTGGGAAAAGGGTAGGGATTTAGAAGTAGCCATGTCAGACGTGCCCCAGCATTTCCTCTTCTTATTTCAGGCTTCTGAAGCACCAGAGTGTCTGAGGCCCCCCAAGAGGCTGAGAGGCTGCCCTGCAGGTGCCTCGTTTTTTATTTCATCTCTTCTAAATTTCTGTCTTTAGATCCTGGCCAGACATTTCCAGGGCAGCCTCGCGGGAAACCTTCCGATAGAAGAGATCCGCCAATCCACCCCGTGTATCCTATAATGGGGTACTCTGGGTTTAAGGTTGTGCAGAATTTCTGTCATACACACTTGATTGAAGAATCAAAACTCTGTAAATCTATTATGATATTCGCCAGTTTGATGGCATTGAATTGGTTGCTATGGGCAAAATCTGCACTTTTCAATCTCCCAGTTTAGTAAAATTAGGCCATTGTTTTGGAGCTATTGTATATGAAACGAAAAAAGGGCTACACTGTTTCAATTGACTACCATTAAGGAACGTCCCCATAAAGAAACACACAGAGGCAATAGTTTTGGGACAATAATTTATTTATTAGAAATATTTTAATCCTTATTGTTAAGCTAAATTTTGGGATCCAAAAGACCATATTAACTACCCTAAATATTTGATGGTTGCAATAAAAAACAGGTGAATGAAATACATATTTACATATTTGTTTACAAACAATTACATACATTTAATATACAAAACATACAAATGTGTAACAGAACATAATTAAGCAACAAGATTTAACAACATACATTTGTAAAATACTTGGCGCTCTCCCTCTACCTAATGGTTTGCACCACTGGCTAGGTGCTACCTCATTGGCAGCACGTAACGACGTAACTGGACAGAGTCCCTTAATACCCATGGTGACAAAGGCTCACCTCCTCCTGCGTCAATTTAACACTATGCAGTGAACCTGTTTACCGCATGAAACCAGGGCGTTCCCTCTGAACGCCCTTACCCCCGCCACCATCAAATAAACAAACTCTACTAAACAGAATAAAGCCTCCTAACTGCCTCCTTAATATCCCTCATGAAAAGAGCCTCCCCAACCTCTGACAGGTGCACACCAACGGACCGATACATCATGGCCTATCATAATGAATGGCCGGATGGTATATGACCGATCTGCCCCTCACGACGAGAAACACACTGATCACCCTGTTGATCTTACGACGCAACTGATCCAGTGCGCCCCATCAGTAGAGTAATGCCACACTAGGCATGGAATGATGTCGGACCAAAGCCACAACACAGAAGGCAACCATGACATGGCAAGCAGAAGATCTTTCCTCACCACCCAGATCAACTCCAGAATAGATCACGATGACGCCGGGAAGCCCTCTAGCAGCATCTCACGCGCGAGACCAGACAGGAAGGAATCCCAATCCATCCCCCAATCACCCTTCCAACACCAGACCCAGCCACCTGGGGACACCGTGCGGACCGACAAGTGAAGCCGCGCCCAATTGACGAATGAGCGGCTTAACACACATGCAGATGATGAAACTGCTCCAATCCGGAAGGAATAAGTCCCAAAGTCTACAGGGTCCAGACTGATGGCAAAGAGAGTGCGCTGAAAGACAACGGTAAACTGGTAGCGAGACAGAGGAACGCAGCTGATATGTGCAAACCAAATGGGGCAGGAAGTGGGGCGTGCTGAGGAGAAGCAGGAACCTAACAGCACTGGGCAAATGTCAGGGAGTGTATGCTTGGGCAGGGACACTCACTGACCTTTAGCGAACTGATCCTTTTTGCACCTATGCACCCTGCACTGCATGCTATGTGAAGAAACCACTACATTACCAGCCAGCAGAGGATAAAGAGGTTTTAGAAACGGCTATCAGCTCCCCCAGCCTAAACCCCCCCCCTCCCCCGCGAAACAAAGCTAAACGCACAGCCAATAACAGAGCCTCATAGGTGTTATCAGCAACAGAAGACAGGGCACAGAAAGATGAGAGAAGATCGGCCACACATCAGGAGGGGAAAGGCAATCCTGGACCAACCTCTTAAAGCCTTGCGGATGACAAAATACCACGTGAGATCTGGCTCACCCTGCAGCTTCCAGATGAAGGAAATTCCCACCAAGGTGGAGTACACATGAACCTGGGGATCACGTCACGGTACTCACCCATGATAAAGTCATGCAGGCACCGGCGAAGGTCCCTACCTGATCAATCCAAGCTGAGAAAGCTTATGTATCTGCGCACGGTGGCAGGGGCCAGAGTCTGCAGCGCTAGGTCCTCAATTCCTGGCAAACCACCTGCCAAAGATGGAAAGGACAGGGTATTCCAGTAAGACTCGCCTCAGACGCCAGCTGCCGAAACCGTAGCCAAACGAAACGAGAGAAATCGTCCACAAGCATGTTGTCAATCCCCGGCATGTGCTCCGACCAAAAGCAACCTTTCTTCCTAGCAGTGCGCATCTCTGACCTAGCAGCAGATGTACTGGCTCCAGTGTTGGGGAGCTCCCCCATAAAGGGTACACTCCCATGTGGCAAATGTGATAAGGGCAGGACAGGGGGAAGGGTGGCCATTGGCAGGGGCACCACCATGTGTGAGCGGACGTTGGGGGCCACAAATGACCCCCCGCCCACACTGATAGCTGTAGGGTGGGGAAGGGTGGACAATGGGCCTGGGGCATGGGGCACCATCATGTGTGAAGGAGGGGGCTACAAATGACCCCCCCCCCACTCTCACAGATAGCTGGAGGGGAGGGGGATTGGCCATTGGGACTGTGGCCCCCTCCCTCCCATCACAATGTGTGATGGGAGGGAGGGGGCCACAAATGACCCCCCACCCTCACTGACAGCTGAAGAGGGGGAAGGGTGGCCATAGAGCCTGGAGCATGAGATACCACCATATATATTTTTCAATAAGAGCATATTAAGAAATATATTATTTTATACTGTCTATATTATATTATATTTGATTTATTTTGATTGCACACTCCATTCAATGGTATACAATTAAAATATGTCATGGGATGAAAGCAAAGTAAAATTCCATTACAGATATGAAGACACAAAAGAAAAATATATTAAACCAAGTACTGCACTTGGCGTTAAAATAAAAGAACAAAAACTGTGGAAGATCATTAATCACTAAGGAAATAATAAACAGACAAAAGGATGTGGTTGGATGCAAGAAGCAGATGTCTGCTTGCAAACAAAAGTTTTAAAATATAAAAGGTTTGTGTTTAATCCCATGTGTTCGGCAAGAACATATTGAGGATACAAATGCAGTTCATCCTTTCTGTTCAGCGTCTATTTATACAGGGAATGATCAGTGTAAATAGTTTCAATGCCATTGCTGAAATTAGTGTCAGAAGGGGTATGAAACATTCATGTTTTGGTAAAAGGCATCAATAAATAGGAAGAAATAAGTTTATACCACAGCTAAAAACTGTTCAAAACACCTCTTAGGGACACACTACAAAATGCAATGCTCATGAAACAGGCGGCTTCCAAAACGATAATTATTATTGTATTTTAAAAACCAGCAGCATTTATATTTATGGTATTATTACACTGGGACCAAGTGTAAAATTAAATTGAGTAAATGTGCTGTAAGGAGATGTAAGAGTGTAATTGTTATTGAGAGTACAGCGTTATAAGAACAACATAATCTGGGCTTGGTAACACTGCTATGAAAAATTCTTATAAAGTAAATCCATTCCACATTTTATACTATAAAAACATGAAAAAAAGTAATATAAAGCAATACAACTTTGCCTAAAACCAGGAATTTTCATTATCTGTAAGCACATAGTCTGACACATTCTCTGTATATAGAATAGTTCAATAATAGCTTATTTTCAATAAGATATATTCCACAGAGAATGGAGCAAAAACAGTGGTACTGTGTAGATGTATGAACAGCAGCAGATACAGGTTTTCATATTCTGTTAATGGGAAGTTGAACTGGGTATTTTGTCTGATTTTAAACATATAGATAATGGGCCAGTACCAAATGATGCTAAACATCTGAGCGTTTCTGTGAGATTGTGGTCATTTTCCGCCCTGCGTATGTGAAACTTTATCAAAGCATTCTGACCTATTTATACACTTCTGACAGAGGGGCTGGGTTGAGTTTGTAGGTGTCTCCTCTTAGCCAATTTATGTCATGGGTATTTTCCCTTAATATGTTCCTGGTCAAACTTTTATATTTCTTGGAACTGTCTTGGACACTCTGATCATAATGCAATCCAAAACAATGCAATGCAGATGTATTACAGATGTTCAAAGGCATTGTATAAAAGGTACAAAACAGATAACAATTATTAGTACAGGTGATATAAACACAAGGCGACAGAAACTATGCCCAGGCAAGTAATCACATGGAAACAGGGACATATACAGAAAATAAATAAAAATATTAGACACTAAGTTTAAAGCAAAAAAGGCTGAAGATATACTAATGATGTAAAACTTAAAATCTCAGGTATAGTTTATACCAGCGGTCGAAGTGGATAGTGGTGGTAGGCATTTAAAATTAGTGGTATGTAAACAAAGAAAATAAATAAATAATAAATAAAGGTCCAAAGCATTCTATGGGCTAGAATGCCTAGAAACACCTTTTTTATTTTTTTTTACAAAGGGATGTCAATTTTGAAATCACTGTCACTTTACTTAGCAAAATATACAAAGCTGCCATTTAAAAGCTCCACTTTTAAACAGAGAATAGTGAAATGGAATTTTGTAAAGATTGCCTCTTACTACTGGAGACAAAAAAAAATATTATAGTAAAATAAAATGTAAAAAATATGTCCTTCAGAGCATGTTACCATGTTTGCTCTAAGTAAAAGCCTTTGCATGCATCCGAATGATAACTAAACTAGTAAAGTAAATAAACTCATCAATTAGAAGTTTTCTGCTTACACCTGACGACTGGCACAATGTGGAATGTCATGTAGCTTTTCAGAGATCGTTTTTGTACCATTTAGGTATGATGATTTGTAAATGACCAAATGTATGGCCTTTCCAATGAAAAATCTTGCAGATTGGTCCTTTGCAAACCTCCATACATCACCAATGGCTTGTAAAGTAGTAAATTGTGCTATCTGGATAGTTTTAAACTGAAACTGACCCTTTTACCCCATTCACATTGCCCCAAAACCCCGGCATATTGCCAGGGCATGCTCTGATAACCCAGGTCATGGCTCTGTCTGAACAGGCTCTCTGTAAATACCCAAGTCTATTGGCCCAAGATTTGGACTTAGGACTTTAGAGGTTTTAGGGTAATTTATTTAGGATTTTAGGGTCATTCCCGGGTCTGAGACTGGTAGACGAAAGTGTGAATTGTGTAGCAGTGTGAAACTGGTGGTATGAAGAAAGCTGACTAGGGGGAATAGAGCAAGTGAAATATGTTGATTACACACACTAATTGCCAGGGCAGACCCAGGTTTTCTTTGAACATGGTCGACCCAGAAATTTCCCAGGACCCAGGTACAGTGAACAGGATCTGAAGAGCTGGTATGATCGCTGCAATATCCCGAATTCAAAAGTCATAATATTGCTGGTGCAGCAATGTGAACATGCTATTAGTAAATTTACCTGTAAAAGTTTAACTGCTGACTAAATTAACTTGTCTTATGGAATTTAAACTGTAAGTTGCAATGAGGTTGGGTCTGATTTGAATGATTATATAAAAAGGTAAAGTTATATGTAATATGATGGTGCTAAATAAAAACCTATTAATAAATAATTAAAAGAAGGTGATTTGCTTTTATGAATTAATAAGAACATACCATATATTTAAATCAGTTAGCAGTTTTTTTTTCTAAAAATCATTTTGACCCTTTTGCATTATACATGATTTTGTTTTTTCAGATTATCCATTAAACATTAACAGCAAAGTGTTATAAAGTACTATAGTCAATGCTAAAACAGTAGACTAACGTTCCTGTGGTCAGTGTAGTCATGAGAGCCTAATTGAGCTAAGTAAAATATATCAATCTTATTTATGTTTGTGTATCTTTCCTTTAATCACTCATTGTTTTCACTGAGATTTAAACCTAAACATAAATTAATGATATCATTTAACGTAGCTTGAAGGATCTCATTGCCAGTGTTCAAATTGCTCAAATTTATGCCAATGTTCTTCGCATCACAAATTGCAGTGTACTTATCTGCGCAACCTGCGTAATGCTGATTCTGTGTACCACAAACAAATTATATCACATCTTAAACCACCAATTCATAAAGAAAGCAGTATTGTATATATATATATATATATATATATATATATATATATATATATATAAATAAATATATATATACATATATATGTGTGTGTGTGCTGTTTGTTAGTGTTAGTTAGGAGAGTCCTGTGTTTAGCTGGTGCCAGACAGGCAAGGTCTTTATTTTGTTTATCTGCTGATGAATAAAACTGGCTGAGGTCAGTTGTACAGTACCACAAACCCTGGTGTTGGTGTAGAATCTCTGCTGAAAATCCCAGGCAGCTCCCATTTACAAATTTACAACCCAGGACCATTCATCATTAAATTCTGTGACCTATTCTATTAATAACTTGTATTGCCTACAAAATAAACCTGTAGAAGCAGATACCATGAAGGAATAGAGGAATTCTTTAAAATATATTTACCGTCAGTATGTAAAGTGAAGAAAGAGTAAACCCCTGGGAAATGTCTTTCTAAACGAAATAACATTTTTGCAACTGCTTTTAATTGTGCTAACAATGCAACCATTAGTCATATATATGTGTAAATTCTTTATTGTCCTATATAAGACTCTCAGAATTCTGGTTTATTAAATTCAGTGAGCTGCTGAGTTTCTTATTGCAAGCAATTTATATCGCTTAGATAGATAGCATACATGTTTTATATCATATGTTTCAGTGGTCGAAGTGGAAATTTAGAAGTGGGGGTATGGACATTCAGAAGTGGTGGTTTGGAAACACTGAATATAATGGAAGTCAATGGATATCTGTAGTTTTTCAATTACATTGTTGGGAGAAGTGCCAGTATGGCATACTCCCATATAAACCCCAAATTCGAGCTTTGATATGTTTATAATTTATATACATACATACATACATACCCATCATACATGCATAACAAACATATATATATATATATATATATATATATATATATATATATATATATATATACATGCATATCACATACACACACACACACACATACTATAGAAGCAAACATAAAACACACTTTTTGTACATCTCACACAGATAAATACACATGGCCACACATACATATAGCATATCCATATGTAACTGCTTGTATAAACACAGATTGTAACACAAAGGGAAATAGAGGGGAAAATGGCTGGCACACATTTCTAATATATATATATATATATATATATATATTGTAGAAACATTACACTGTTACTGACAGGGGCGTACCTAAAGGTTCATGGGCCCAGGTGCAAAAGGTCACTTATCACTTATAACAAAAATACAATTTCAAAAATTCGGGGGAATATTTACTAAGCGGTGAGATTGCAGTGAGATTGAAAAATGTTGCCCAATCATATTCGAGTTCACATTCTCCAGTGTGTAAAATGAAACAGACAGCTTGAATCTGATTGGTTGTTATGGGCAACATCCCCACTTTCCAATCTCACTGCAATCTCACTGGTTAGTAAATATACCACTCAATCTGCTTACATTTTAATCCATCATTTACCTTACGTTAATACTAGGACTCTAAGACTCGAGTACCCCATAGCGTGACTGATTCTAACTCTCATTTGTGTATTCTGTTTTAGTCAGGGGCACATGTACACAATTATGATAAAGTTTTAGGACCACAGAAAGTTACCATGGACTGAATCAGAATTAAAAAAAAAAGAAAAAGAGTATTTAGAAAAGAAGGAAGTAAAGGAGGGGGATTACAAAGTAAATAATAATAGTCTGAGAAAAACATAACAACACTAATGAGTTAATGGGAAAAAGCTGCTGCAATACTAGTCAGAGGGGCTATCACAGTCACTTACCCCAGAGCCCAGGATCCAGATCATGTGTATTCTGCCTGTATGGTGGTTTCTCTTTCATTAAGTAGTGATAACTCTCCCTCTAAAGCCCACTTGCCTGAATAAGGGAACACATTAATATATATACAGGTCAAAGTCCCAAGCACTATTTAAAGTTCAAATTTAGAGTTCATAGGCAATGTCAGAATAACGGTGTTACCGTATTTCTTCTTTCAGTCTCTATGTATATGAGGTTCACAAGTTTCTCCGTCCGTGTCTTTTCTTCTTCCGTTTCCGGTTGTCCCCTTGACAGGTGATCGCTCTCTATGAAAGAAAACAGAAGAACAATGGTGTAGATTGTTTCAATAGGGTGGCTTTTACTACGCGACCATTACACTCACAATCTTATATCTTGCATTATGGCCTTACGAATACTATCTTATACGTTAGTCTCCAGGGCAGATGCAGTGCAGACTTATAGATTAAATATAATTTATATCTTAGTTCAGCTTACACTTTTTCTTCTTTGTTTTAATGCATCTCATAAGTTGGTCGGAATCCCTGAAATGATACTCCTCCTTCGTTTTCCTCAAAGTAGAAAAATGGGAAAAATTGTGCAAAAACCTTAAATGTTATTAATAGATCAAGATGTTACTGGTTATGCTCACGTGAGGTCTCTCTTGTGCTGTAGGCTTATCACATTAGAGTTGCTCTTCTTGGTAATCCACACACGAAATGGCAAAAATTCTCTTCCATATATTTATTACATAAACAATTTAAAATATTATATAAAAATGCTCCAAAATAAATATATAAAATATATAAAAAGTTCCCTGTTTGTGGGTAACCTAAGCAATAGTGGGTTCCCTCACACACCTACTCCATCCCGTACCCCCACTGAATGGATCTTACAGGGGCCCTTGCGGTGAGTATGCGATTGATGTGGGTAGGGTAGTGGGGTCCCACTATGCACACCTAAACCAACGCGTTTCGAAACCTGCAGCTTTCTTTATCAAGGTGGTGCGCTCCTGAACGCGGCCTCTTTATGTGCTGTCTCTTCCCTTTGACGTCACCCATTAAAATGTATTTTCTTTCTTTTTTTTATTTTAGAAATGCCTCCTATTCCCTACAGGATACCAGTTCTGTTGGTAAGTACTTTTGATTCTACCCCTTTTATTAATTTTGGTTACTTTGACAGTCATAGCGGGCTTTGTCTTTCTCATTTTTATGTTTACAGTTAAGGTCTAATTATAAACCTTCCTATGTTCATTTGTAGTTAGAATTTAGTTTTGGAATAAACATTTACTATATATTAATTAATATCATGGCTGCTTAAATTAGAGAGTTCCTCGGTATTATATCTCTTGTGCACCTCTTAATAATTAAATATCCTATTTTATTAATATTATTTATTTTTTATTGTTGTTGTGAAGTCTTTCCAATATTAACCCCTTCTGTACTCTTTATCATGTTTTTAATCTGTCTCCAACATATTACGTGTTAGTGTATCAATTGTGAATGATGCTGTCTTGTGAATAATATTTAGCCTACATTATTGTGATTATTTTTATTACTCGTGAGTATTAACCCCTAATGTGCTGATTATTGCCGTGCTGAACGAGTTAGCATCTTCCTGTTAATACTTAGCGGTTCTTGCTTTTATAATATCAGGTGGAAATATTTACCTACTGTGAATACCTGTGTGTGAATGATTATACTTGGGTAAATAATTAGAACACTAATATGCTAGGTGCGTGTTGCCCATTACCTATGGAATTTTTACACTAACCGTGTCTCTTGTGAAATATTCTGCAATACAACTGATGTGCAACTAAGTGTGAAAAATGTGTCTTTGTCCTAATATTTCTCAGTGTTCTACTATGATACTATTAACCTACTATTGTGTAAAATAAGGAATAAGGGGTTAAGTGACCTGTGATCCAGAAAGCTGCTCTCTGGTGTGGTCCTGGAGGAGGGGTAATGATATATAGCAGCAAGCTGCCTAATGATATATAGCAGCAAGCTGTGTCTATCCTCCCCCGAAAGTGAAAGTTGAGCTCAGCCCCACACACTGATAGCACTGTACCTGGAACACTACACACTGAATGCTGTACACACATGCCTCCTGACAAATAATTTGGTTATTTATGCCCCCCTGGCTTAAAGGCCCGTTTGCGGCTGCTGCGACTGCTGTGACCCCTGTAGCTACGCCTCTGGTTACTGATAAAGAAAGAAAATGTACCCTAGCCACAACAAAACCACACTCCCAGTCCTCACTCACAGTCTTGGTTAGGAAAGCAACATGTTAACTGCAACAGCCTTTAACTCTCTGCTGAAAGGAGCTGTTGCACAAAGGAGCTACAGCTCCTTTTTCAGCAACATCAACAGAGCTGTAGAGAGCAGGACCTTCTGCGGGAAATCCAGTCTGGCACTGCAGTGGCCGGTGCATCAGTTGCGGACCCCAGGAAACACATGGGCCCCAGAGTTCTGCACCAGTGCACCGGGGGTAGTTCTGCCTATGACAAGAGGATAAAATAGGGTCATATGCAATTACATTTAATATTCAGTTGGGCAAAAAAGTGGTGTCATTATGATATACTCGAGAATAAGCCGACCTGAATATAAGCAAAGGCACCTAGTTTCACCACAAAATAACAGGGAAAACTTATTGACTGGAATATAAGCTTCAGTGCTGTAACAAGGGAGAGGAGGGGAGTCCAGACACTGCTGCTGCTTATGTTCGGCTTCTAACAGATAAGAGGGGTGAGAAAACATGCTGCAGCCTCTGTGATAAATCGTGCCTCGAGTATAAGCCGAGGGGGAGCTTTTTAAGCATATATTTTGGGCTGAAAAATTTGGCTTATACTTGAGTATATATGGTACTTACATCTGCACAGCATAGGTGAAAATATATATCTGCCTAATCGCTGCTATATCCCTGCTTTCCGTGCACAAGGGAGAGAGGTGACAGGGAAGTCCTCTCCCATTTGCCCGCACAGGTCATGGGGTTCATACCAAGCTTTGATCTGGTCCAATATATAAAAAGCACAAACTATACAGAGATCAGCACTAATTACTGACCTATTTGATGAAGTGTAGCTTAGTCTTTTGTGCTGACTATGCTCAGTAATTAAGAAGATTGGGAAGATTGGCAATTTTATCATTTAAATGCTAAGACCTAAATCCCTCCATAAAAAATGTGCATACCTAATGTCAAATGTTCCTAATGCAACAGCAGTCTTCTAATTCCCATTGTTCAGATTCATACAGCTCTGCTAGAAAAATTAAAAATAGGATTACCTTACAAAAAATAATGACTTGAGTTAAGTATAACCTATATGTAAGATGGAGTAGAGAGTGATACAGAAAACTGCCATCAGATATCAACAATGAAATAAAATCAAATGTATTGTTAATCTACACCTCAACTTTCAGCACTATGCTTATAACTGTAATCAAATGTGACGTCCAATTTCCGTCACGTTTCACACACACACACACACACACAGACCTGAACAGATCAGAGGTGCAGAGGCTACAAATCATTAATAATCAGTAACTTCTGGCCTGGTATTTACCAGAGCTCCTAAAAGTGGGGATGGATTTAACTGCAGGCCAGAAGTAGGTCTAGTGATAGGATCTAAGAGAGAGACGAAGGAGGTTTAGTAGATACGCGAACTATGAGCATTACAGAACAAGTGGAATCACTGCAAGCAAATCCAAAACTGGTAGATTTGTCTGCTCTCCTGGGATTTCAGGGGCATTGTGAACTTTTGTTATAACCTTCTCAGAGGATATGGTTCTGCATTTACATGTATAGTCTGGCTCCTGCATCCTGTGATTGATGATACACGTTATCAGTATATTCAAGACAAATATATTTGCCTTTCTTTTGAGTATCTTCAAATATTTTAAGGGAGGTATGGTTTTAGAAATGTAATGTGTATCACATTTACTGGTAGACTGCATGAACAACTAGTGCACCACTACCAGCAGTCCAGTAGAATGTGGAGAATCGCTCTTATTAGCCTAAAATTACTAAAATGTGAGATTGCTGTGAGATTGAAAAGTGGGGATGTTGCCCATAGCAACCAATCAAATTCGAGATCACATTCTCCAGTATGTAAAATAAAACTGAGAGCTTGAATCTGATTGGTTTCTATGGGCAACTCCCCTATTTTCCAATCTCACTGCAATATCACCGCTTAGTAAATTTAGGCCATTAATAATTTTAACTAATTGGCCACTGTACCTCTCCATGGGGCAAGCCTGAAATTTTAGCTGTGAAACACAGAAGGGAAAAAAATTATGTATAATGGGTGTACGTGATTGTGCCCAGCAACATAAAATACATAAACACATGCACAGAATGAGTGCATTTCATAACGCTGTAATTAGTGACAGAATAAGCATATTTTATTCAGATATAATGTGGTAGAGCCTAGAGGTATAAATGTAAGTACAGATTCTTCTCTGTCAGTTCTTATAGTGTTTACAAATATTATCTGTTGACTGAATATCCCACATCCTCATATATACAATAAATAGTGCGGAAAACCTTGTATCCTTAGAGCAGATTCCTCACAAGCAACAGCTTGTTACACAATAAAGTGTTTTTTTATATATGCTGCTAGCGAGATTAATCTAGTTCCCTGCATTCACATTTAATGAATATGGATGTCTATTTGGTAATATATTATGTATTATGCTGCCATATACATATAGATGTGATATGCCAAATACACAACAATATGGTCTTGACTTTTATATTGCCTGTAATTAAATACATTGTAAATATAGCTAATTTTATTAGTTTACTTTATTTACTTTATTTACAAAATGTGAAACTTATGTATTATTTAATTGTCTCACTAACAGTATTCTTTATATCAGTTTTATCACTTCAATACAATATGTTTATGCTTTCATTTATTCTCAATAATGTGTCTGTGATAATCAGCAACAAAGACACATAGGCTGATACAGAATTGTGTGACGTATGCCTGCTTGATTTTCTACACTTGCTCAGAATTGAAGAGTGTGGAATAATTCCTACTTCAGATTTGAGCTGCAGTGGTTCGTACCCCAGCAAGTGCACTCGATCTAAAACTGACCAAAGATCACAAAATAATCGATTTGGTCAATTCGATTTTTTTTTTTAATTGCCAATTTTTTAAAACTTTGGATTAAATAAGCACCATCTCGAAGCCAAATTACTAGGTGGAGCAGTTTCCTTCAAATGCCACACAATGCCACACACATGACAATGAGGAGCACATTTTCACTAGAGTTGTGATAGAACGTACTTTTGGCCAATTACAAACTATGTGCCTTGATAAATCAGATGGATTGCTCCTCTATCTGGCTAGTTGCAGCATATGATTGTGGCTTGCTGTCTACTGCATAATCTGGCTTTACAACAATTAAGATCTGAGATTATTGGAGTAGACAGTGAGCAAGCGAGGATCAGTGTACTATTTGAACAGTTAAACAGATAACAGATAATGGTGGCCCTGGGTTATTTCAGTGATCTAGGCAGAAAATTGAATGGGGGTCCCATCTGACTGTCTTTCCTCACCCTTGGCACACAGATATTTTATGACGCCAGTGAATAGATCTGAGGCCCTAGGTGGCTGCCTATACCGCCTATGCTTAGACTGCCTCGGTTGTCATAGCTTATTGAAATTGTTCATCACAGGGTCTAGGCTGAAGTTAAAATCTAGACAGATTGCAATCGAGACAGGTTACAATGTAGAAAGCTGACAGTTGTATATCAATATAACAGTGACGGATGTATCAACAGCACAATGCAAATACTGACTTGTTTTATCTACTAATGTAGATCAATTAAATCTCCTTATTTCTATATAAAACCACTGGCCACTAATCTTAGTTTGCAGTGCAGACAGGTTGCAATGTAGACAGGTTGCAATTGGTAAAGAGTTAGGACGAAGAGCATGATTCATGTAAATTACACTGGCCTCCTCAATGTCAAAATTATTTACTATGGATTCTTTGTAATGATCTGTGCTGGGGACAATGATTTAATGTGAATCACTGCATCACTCCAGATCCCAAGACAATTGTCAACCATGCTCTCGTGCAGTCAGACTTCACTCTGTATGTACAGATTTAGGCCTGATGGGTCAGGAGAGGCACTGTACAGTGAATTAAAGTACACTTGACCTGTTTCACTGGGACAGTCCTGATTTTTTCTATTAATTTATTTTATTTTGACTTACACAGTGCCATTTAGGAAAGCACCAGGGACTGGGCTTATTTGTTCTGTTTACAGTTTATGGAATGTTGGGATTTGCAGGGTTAGCAGGGTTTCCGGCTCTCAAAGAATTGCCAGGAGACTCCCAAATTTCTGGGCTGAGGCAAGATTTAGATTTCACTGCCTCCGGCCCTGATCATTACAAAGAATGGGTTGGTAGGCAAGTTTAATAAACAGTTTAGTAGTGTTAAGTATAACACAAAACAATGATTGTAGCCTGAAATAAATGTTTATTGTTTCACACTTTATTTGATGCTTTTAGCTTTATTGCTCATCAATAAAAATTAATATTTTGCACAAACACACTTTTGATGAATAAATATATGTACAATAGTACACACAAAGACCTTTTGTTGTGGAAAACTCAACTTTTACTTAGGAAATGCAGGGTAGTTGTACAAACTAATGTAAACTCATCAGGATCTTCCACACTATTACTGGTACTGGTGGTGCCAGTGATGGCCAACTCTGATACAATCTACTGGTGAATTAAGTGGGAATCTAAAAACAATATTTAGTATGTTCATGCTTCCACTGTCAACATAAAACAATACATCTGCATTTTTAAAAATATTGCATATGGCATTATTAAAAATAAATAAATATATATATTTTTTTATATATATATATATATTCTAAATAATATTTTTGGAACATAGTTTTGGATGCTACTGGTTTACTAATGTTTCTACACAGAGCAGCAGGAAGAGAAGCCTGGGGATCCACTGCAGTTAATAACCAACAAAAATTACAATGGAAAATGTTTGTTATGTTGACATTGCTTTAAAAAGAAGGTCTGTGATTGTATGGTATTAATTATTTGCTGAGTACATCTCTCCATGGATGCAGAGTGTTTTAATATGAAACATTGGCATAGGTTTACCACAGTTCTGAGTAAATGTTCTGAGTGAAGCCACAGAAGGAAGTTTACCCCAGCATATATTGTAAACAACATCACAAAGACATATACCATATATATAATTGAGTATAAGGCGACCTGAATATAAGCCAAGGAGCCTAATTTCACCTGAAAAACCTGGGATAACTTATTGACATCATACAGGACAATGACTGGAGTATAAGCCAAGGGGGCACTTTCAGCACAAAAAAGTGCTGAAAATCTAGGCTTATACTCAAGTATATACAGTTTATGCTGAAAAGATTGATGTAAGCATATAGGATCAAAATTGTGGGCAGGTTTGAAATAAGAGATAGTGAGAAAAACAGGTGTTGGAAATTTGCAATGTGTATCAAAACACCTATATTTCAAACAAATCCAAGTTTATATTGCAGAATGTCTGCTCTTGTTAATCTTAAACAAGTCATCCCTTCTTCCATCTCATGAATGCTAAAATGTGTCATATGTATGTAACTTGTTTCTATCATAATTCTAATCTTATTACTAAACTTTAGTAGAGCCATCACTGTTATGTTATTAAAATATGACCTTTTGTTCATGCACTTGACTACTGAAATGCTAATGTATTCTGTGCAGTTCACTGTTTATGGAAGAATTTTTATATTATTATTCTAAACTTTCTAAATGATTATTCAGATTTTTTTTATTATACTTTTTTATGTTTAAATATTGCTTAAGGTAAAATAGTCCCTTGATTTAAATTTCTAGTTTATTACTATGTAATAAAAAATTTCCATAATGCGATAATAAAATCTTACTTTAACAATTATAGTAACTCAACGTCCTTCCTTTGCACAGTTGAAACCTGATAACACTTAGCATGTACTAATGGGTTTTAAAAAATTTTATGTTGAGTAAATTAATTCAGTACATACATTTGTGTGGATTGGACACATTACATTCATGCGTTTTTAATATTTATTTTAATGTGGATTGGGGGCTGTTTCATTTTGTCGCAAAAGGGGTTTTCCAAGGCAAAGTTATCTTTGGGAATGTCTGCATTTAATTTTGCTTGTTCTAGTAGTAAAGTGTGAAACTATCCTGTAGACAGGCTGACCTGAAAGGACCTTTATATGAGATGTGAAACACAGGTCCTATTACCCACCTAGCCTGTAACACCATGATGACTATGCAAGGTGGGTTCTCTCAAAAATACCACCATTTAAAAAGTGATACTTTTTGATATATTCTGCATAAGAGGCAACAGTCTGTCTCTTGAGACCAGGAATACCTATTTCCTGGGTTAATAAGGTAATTTAAGTCCAGACAGAGGAATTGGTAAAAGGTTTACAAGACATTTGTCCAAAGGCTAACTTGCTAAAGACACATACTTTTTTTATTCGAAGTATATGTAGGCCAATTGTGTCAGTAGGAGCAAAGTAAGAGACAGCAGAGCCCCCAGACCAGAATCCAGAGAACTGTAAGTGACTATTACCACACAGCCCAGAGGTATGTTTTAGTGTCACATTTTGGGTTTTGTGGGATTCGTCGATGGAACCAGGGGTGTGGAAAGAATGAGCAGAGTTTAATTGGAGTTTGACAAGTTTAATTATGGATTGTGACATAAACAGAATATGACAAAGGCATGAACAGATGCAATTGAGTTGGAAAGATACAGATATAATGACCAAAAAAAAAAAGAACAGTAAAAAAAAAAACACAGATGAACTTAGGCAGTACAGGACTTGTACCGAAGAGGTGCAGGCAAGAGTACGTGCAGTCGATGTAAAATGAAACTTGGCAGAACTGGACTGGTACCTGAATGGTGCTGACAAGAGCTGATGCAGATAACACAGGCAGGGTTTGGCAGGACCGGGCTTGTACCAGAGTGATAAAAACAAGAGCTGATGTAGATAACACAGGCAGTGTCAGGCAGGACCGAACTTGTACCAGATAGAGGCAGACAAGAACAGATAATGCAGGCACAGCTTGGCAGGACCGGACTTGTACCGGAGTGGTACAGACAAGAGCTGATGCAGATAATGTAAGTAGGGTGAGCCTGGCTAGTATTTGGATGGGAGACCTCCAGAGAATACCAGGTACCGTAAGTATGAGATGCATAAGTGATGGACCAGTCAGACCCCATACACTGCACACAGACACCCCATCACACAATCATCCAGCACTCATCAGAACCCAGACACCCCATCACACAATCATCCAGCACACATCACAGAGCATCATCCCTTTGGTTTATCACTCAAGTTTAAGTTTAAGTTTTCAAACGATTTGCAGTCACGTCAACACTAGTTAGATCACATAACCTCAACCACACTTAGCATCAATACACCACAGACACTTACACACACTACAGTGAGGCTTTTCCTTTCATCTTGGGTCCAAATACAGACCTTATATTCATCATAGAATTAGGTGGTCTGATTACATACTCCTTGAATTTTCTGGCTATGTTTGCACATTGGAGACGTTCATTTAGAGTATGTTCATAGGGTTCACTCATAATGTTTTGACATTTATATCTATCAACTATGAGGCCACATACCCCCTTCACATCTGGTTATGTCCGCACATTTGAGATGTTGTAGGGAGGGTATTATTCAAACGCAGGCTCTTGGATATATCTTGGTTCACACATGAATAGACAGATTGGTAAATCATAGAAAGAAAGAAGTTAAGACTGATGATGTACCCCTGTATAGAGTTCCAATTCTACCCCATAATATAAGACCAATAATACCTCTTTATGAAACTTTTTCCATAGAAGAATCAGTCTTATCCATTCTGAAGAATATTTAAGGTTATGCAGAAAGTATATTTGATACATCGGGTTTTCACTGAATGTGATAAGTTTTCATTTAAGGATGTGTTATTCTTATACAATTTTTATCCAAAAGAATTTTTACCAATTGAACCATTGAAAGGTTTTATTGTGTATTATTATGTATTTCTATTTCTATTTATGTATAAACGTATCTACTTACCGTATCCATTCATGAATTGGGAGTAATTTTATATAAATTTTTTAAATTCATTTGTTTATTCATTTATTTATATTTATTTATATACATTTTTTTGTGAACAATAAAAAGGTATTTTTAAACTTTTTGGAATGAAATGAGAGCAGGTTAGCACTTTAAGGAAGGTCTGTATCCCCATGAAGATGCGTTCCACCCACCAGAAGTTTCACGGGTATACGTTCCAACCAACCGGAAGTCTAAGCGTATCGTAAACCCGAAGTTGCCTTCACAAGGACAAGAACAACTCTCCACGTCAGGAGACCAACGCCAGGAAGTGATTACTGGGAACCCGGAACATTCGCCTGTCCAGTCGTCGCGTATTAAATTATGTTTCGTGATTATAAAACTCGAATCATTGAGCTGTCAGGCATGACTCTGAGGAAGGGTGGAGCTAGCCTAAAACGGGTCAATCTGCCGACAGCTTCACATCCGTACCTGTGCTTGGCCAAACGATCCCCCACCATAACATCGCCGTATCCCGGGTTTACCAGCAAAGGGGTTCCTTTTTTGTCTTATCCATCCACCGGGTATGTGATTACGTTACATGGAATATTGTGTTCATTTTATTATTATTCATTCATTCATATTTAAGTGCCGGTATGGTATACCGGCACTTCTCCCGATAAGCCACGCCCCCTTTTCTAAGCCCCGCCCCCTCAACATTGGAGGGGGGGGCTTTAGTTTTAAAAAAAATCGTGGGTCTGGAGGGACGGGGCTTATGTAAGGGGGCGGGGCTTAGCGCCATACCGCCACTAATCAATCCCCACTTCGAGCCCTGATTTATATATTAAAATCTCTTTTTAATCATATGATTTTATCTTCATTCCTTTTACAATGTCAATATGGACCTCCTATACCCATATGTGGATTGAGCTCCTCCCCCTTCATGGTGATATTGTTTTAGTTATCTCCATTTCATTCCCACAGCAGCCCCCAAGCGCCAATAGAGTCCTATTCTTTTATTCTCACAGGATACATACTAGACTGGAACCAGGATTTGACACTTTGGAACCAGGATCTGAAAGGGTGAGTAGGGATTTGACAACGCTGATTGTGACACACAGATCCTGTGATTTTAATTCTATTTGATAATTGTAATAATATATAATCCTGATAAGCTTTAATGTATTTGTCATTTGCATTTGTCATACTGCCCCATAAAATAATGACACTTTTCATCTTCATTAAGTTGTACCTTCTGATTCTCTACAAAGACTTATGCCATTAATTAAAATCTTAGACTACTCATAAAAATGGGGGCACATAGATCCTCCAAGGAAAGTCTTACAGATGCCCAGTAAGCAGATTATTTTGTTAATTGAATGGGACAGAGATTATACCACACATATTTAAATAATATTGCTAGACCTCAACATTATCATTCCCCCCAACTGTCCCACAAAAAAGGGGCGGGAGCGGGCGGGTCTGGGGTGGGGCTTATGTGTCCCGTGGCCCGGACTGTGTAAGTTGGGAGGTATGAATTATGATACTATTTATGTTAATACAAATTTCTAAAGAAGCATGGAAAATGCTAGAACTTTAATTCTTTAAACAATTGCCTATACAGCAATGTGGAAATCTTAATTTGTTCTGCAACAGTGAGTAAATCATTACTCCTTATGACAGTTATATTTTGCACTCATTAAAAAAAGCAGCAATGTACTGTATAGTGGGCTTCTGCAACTAAATAAAAACACAACAAGCTGGGGGAAAACACTTTATTACAAATCTGACAATTTCCTGGTGATAAATAACTTGGAAAAATTACGCTGCATCACCAGTTAGGATTTCTTTATTATAGATGTGTTACATTATTATGTAGATATAAATATGGTGTTATTGCAAAACAAGTGCCAATGAGAGTAGTTTGCATAAGCATTAAGAGGCATTGAAAGCTATGGTGAACCAGCATGTTTGTACTCGTTATTGATTAGCATTTTATGGCTGGGAAATATATTATGGTCATAAAATTATAATGACACTGTGATCTACTTAACTGCAGAGTGATGAGCATCCCAGGGCAATCCCTGTTTTTGTACACATAAATGCATTAGCAGATCCCAAGGTTACAGCAGAAAAAGTTGTACGAACCACTACAAAAAGTTATAAAAGCCACAGGAACCACTAGAGTTACAAACAAGAATATACACCAGTTTTTCTATAATTTTCTTAGACAATACAATTGATACAAAAATGGAATTCACTAACTGACGAATATTGTATTCACCCACATATCGTCATGACGAATTGTAAAATTTGTCAAAAGAAAGCCATACAGCACTGAAAGCATGTTTGCCCATTCATAAAAATGGAAGCTNCAACAGTCACTAATACATNTNCCACTCTCAATTGCAACCACAAACCACTCTCCCGAACTCAGCAAGTTAAAAACACTTCTGATGAAATTGCCCAGGCAAAATTTAAT
>JABWIB010000578.1:88261-98899 GCA_016617825.1 Platyplectrum ornatum | reverse complement strand
GGGAGGAGCTATTCCCCGAAACGCGTCAGCGGAAATAGACTGTCTTGCGCCTCTACCCCACGTGTTGTGTGTATACGGACCTGATCCAGCGTTGTTGTTCTCGGCGTTTCTCCATCAGCAGTCCCGGGTTACCTGCTCGCCGCCCCGCAGGCTACGCTTCGTTCCACCACTCCGTGCTTAGCGGTTATCATTCTAACATAGGACCCATATAAGGAAGAATCAACATCCTTATAGAAATACATGTCCTTAAGGGAATATAGTAAGCGCATATACTCCTGCTCACCAGCCATTAGAACCCCCTTTTCTACTTCAACTTCCGGACAAGAATGCCCTTATCAGGGCGAACTCCCTGTATTGATAGGCTAGGTGAAAGATCAGTACACATAGGATAGGGTTACAGTAGGGACAGGAATATATAGTTCCAGTCCTGAATGGGATAGGCCTACACCGTTGTGATCAATGTTAAGTCTATGATGATATTGTGTTTAAGAGCAACTAATAAAATTAAAACATTTTAAATAAATATATTGGATATGGTGGGACCATAATCATTCCCTATGCTCTAACTGACATACTGAAATAGGTGTTGTCATTTTGTGTGTTTGAGATTGTGTGTTTGGGTCCCCTAGTAAATAGGATTGATTGACCAATAGTGTAATTATAGTGTTTCATTGATGTTCTTCTCCCCCAAACAAAATCACAATGACAAGCTTGCTTTCAGTATACTATTTTGTACATAAGCAGGGTAATGATTGTCATGGTCCCAACGTGAATGGTGATCCTATCCTATCCTTTCCGTTCCTTCCTCTGCTCACATTCCTGGGATTTAAAGGGCCCTTAATCCCGGTTGGAAAAGTGAACAAGTGCAGTGCAACTCAGGAATGGCTTACAAAAACCTGGTGCATCCCCTCTAACCAACGCGTTTCTACCACTCACAGTGGTCTTTTTCAAGGTCAATGGGGGATGGTCTCCTCAGTCTCTTTTTAAAGAGTCCTATGACGTCACTCCTGGCGGGAAAATAATCTTTTAAGACCTTCTAATCCACACAATCAATTTTTGTTACGTAATGTACATATTCTTATAATGTTCACCCCTTCTATTATAAAACAATCGGATTTGTATCCCAATACCTATATGTAAACGCTAATGTAATCGGATCCGTCCCGGGTCCTGACTCTCCAGCGATCACATCCAATATTTAAGATACATATTTCCTTGTTCTCCTTCATAAAAATGCATTCAATGAAATTCTTTGCATCTATTTAGGTTTTGTCATTTCTTTGAATAATAATTTTTACTATTTATACTCTTGCTTATTGTACCTCCTATCCCAACTCTTTGGGTCCTAAATCCCGCCATGTTTTCCAACCCTCTTGTGTGTACGGCGCTCGTCCTTACGGACCTTCCGACTGCGCCGTATATATACGGCGCAGGGTCGGAAGGGGTTAGTTCAGCAGGACAGTCCTGTCTTTATTTTAGTTTTTTATTAGCCGGGTAGTGTCGCTTTGGTCCAACAGTGGTGTCGGGGCGAGGCTTATGTGTTCCAATGTCAGCCCCAGGTATGCATGCTTCTCCATCACACACCTGTGTACTTCACTGACACCTGTACAAACACACCTGTGTCTACTACGCATACACACCTGTATCCTTCACTGACATCTGCATATATGAACACTTGCACTTCATTCACTCCTACACACAATGCTGCCTGATTCTAATTCTGATTCCTGCAGTGTTGCTTTACACACCTGTATTGATGCCTCAGTGCCATAGAAAGATAAAATGTCAAGAAATTGCCAAGAAGAATAAATACATTTAGAAGGTGCACAAACGCCTAGAAGATCCCACTTGCTTTTACTATGCCATAGCGGCACTTCCCGACTGATGTAACTGAAAAACCACAAATCTCTATTGACTTTGATTAAATTCTGTGTTTCCTTACCACCACCTCTAAATGTCCATACCCCCACTTCTAAATTCCCACTTCGACAACAAAATCAGGATCAGTGCATCCCCTACCCTGCTTACCACATTGTGCCATCCTGGTGGTGGAAATTCAATGTATATTGAATGTAAGGGTGGTTTCGTGAAACATAAGCTGTATAGTAGTTGTGCCAACTCCCTTCACCCAAGCCCTGCTCCCTAGGTTGCTGCCTCTATATAGTGTATGCTTAGTGGTAGCCAGTGATTAAATAAAGAAAATGACCTAGCACATGGCATATCATTCAGTAGTAAATATGCTGTTCTATCTGTAAAATAAAATAAATAGAATATTATGAGTTATTTTTCAAACATTTTATAAACTACTTACCATTTTTAAGACTTTTCTTCTCTAGGTGGCCATAACAAGTCTGGGTCAAATATATTGTGTTAACTCTTTACAACCTATAATATAGCTTTAGTAAACCTAAAATCTCTGTAAGAATCTGATCTCAGTCATGCTTTCAAGTAATGTCACATAGGATAGAGGCTGCTTAATCAAAATGCCCCCTGACAAATGTGAAAGGAATGCTCTCCCTGTCTTCACCCCCCCCCTTTCCCCCGAAACACAGTCAGCCTGTTACAGGCACTGCATATCCGTGGTAAAATAGGATAGTGCTGGCTTAGCACTTTACTTGATCTTAAGGGGCCCACACGCTCATTTGATATCAGCACTTTTTCCTCTATTCTAAAGCATCTGTCTAAGGAATTGGGGAGAAAAGTGGCTACATCAGGAGTGTTTTACTCTGAGATGCATGGTCCCATGCGCATCAGATCAAAGCCTCATATCACAGATGCCACACAACGCTACATCAAAGTTACAGGCGTGGAGCATGGGTCGAGGCTCGCGGGCCACTGCTGCGGAGGCTCCCAGGCACATGTTGTTTGACTTCAAGTCGCACAAGTGTATGGGGACCTTATAAGTGAGGGGGCGCCATGTGGGGGGGTGGTTGCCATAATGTGGATTGGGACACTTTGAGTGGCGGAGGCGCTGTTCCCACACAGTGAAATGTTCAGACATTGCTGGTAATCTACATAGAAAAATTAAATAATAAAAAAGTGCCTTTTGTTTGACTTCATTATCATAGAGACTATTGGATCTGATATATATATATAAATAGTGGCATACTACTTCACACATTAAAGGAGATGAGAAACAGATATTAAATAATAGAATTTTGTCTGATTTATCTACTGGAAACTCTCCTGCAACCCTTCTGTAACAAAGATAATTAGATGAACCTTTTCTTCGTAATAACTGATGTCTAAATGGGTACCAATGCATGTAAAGAGAAGTGAAGGATTGAATTAGCATATGTTATCAAATCATAAAGTTAAAAGGTGTATGCCATTTTATTGTACAGTCTGTTTATTTTTATATTATTTACACTAGTAAGTCAAATCAAGTCAAAGTATGAATGTTCTCATAGTACTCTGCAATATTAAGCTGTCTATTATATAAATTTTAATATAAATTTTATTGCGTTTGAACAAAAGGCCTGAGGAAAAACGTATAAAGAGGGACTGTCATTTATAAGCATGTTTATGGGTATCTATCTGACAGTGCTGCATAGGAGGGAATTTGAGGATAGAGTATGCTGTACCAAACCGGGTAAAGGGAGCGCAGAACTGGGGGAACCACAATCGCTGACTTATCCTCATGTCTGAAACTCAGTCGCTGGAGGTGACCATCATGTATTCTGTGCCCGAAATGTATAGTCTGTTCTTCCCACTAATGGTGGTTCTTGGAAAGGAGTGGGGATTAGTCTCAGTGTTGGATGTCCTTGAACCGAACTCTGTCCCGAATCCGGTGGTGGAGGAGGACATTGCAAGGTGGTCAAGACAAGTAGACCATGGGATCAATTGGCAGAACATCTTGGCTATCAGAGCAGCAGCTAGACTGTCTTTTAAGTTACTTCCTACACTGAAGCCACACAGCAGAGAGAAGTAGCAGCTAACAACGATTCAAAAGGAACTGACCGTTACCCTTTTCACTTTAACCATTCCTCCCTGCCTGTGTTTGTCTTGTTGTTTGTTTTTATGTTATTTGTTTCTCTCTTTGTTTTTCTCTCTCTTTTGCTTTTTGGTAATCCTTCTCTTTGTTCTACCTCCCCGCTTCTATAACTGGTTTGGACCAGGGATATGGGTCATAATCCTCTATAAGTGACTTTTTACTCATATCCTCTGCACTTACGGTACAGAGTTGTTTGGGGGGGGGGGGGGTTTCCATGTATTGGCTCTGCACAGCCCTCACTGTTTTTGTACCTTTGTGCCTGCATATTCCTTGTTCATTTCTCATGCTTCAAACCCAAGTTACTAGGGGCTGGACTGCACTACCAGATGGACGGTGTGAACCTGGATGAAACAGCAGAGACTGGCCAGTTCAGCCAGGTAAACACTGTCTCCAGCTCCTTGTTGAATCAGTCCAGGGAATGGACCGCAGAAAGGGAGAATTTTAAAGCTCGGGTCCCCTCGTTGGAAGTTCCCGGGAAAGCTGGGCAACATCCAGCAAAAAATATTTTGGCCGAGTGAATGATACTCATAAGACTAGGGGAGCACTACCCACCACCGACATTTCTCCGCTCTGATGGACACGTGATAGAGCCATGAGAAATCGGGACAAATTCCCAGTATTCTAACACAAGTCAACATTTTATGTAGAGTTTAATACTACCATGTTATGCCACAGCTGCGACGGAATGGCTGTGCTCATCTGTGCAAAATGCTAAGAATTTGTTATACAGTGTTTGAATAAGATTGAACCAGGATCTAATCTTTGAAAGATCCTTCAAGTTTTAATGAAATCTTAGAAAATGTGGTATTTTTGCATAATTTTGGGTTAAATTAAATAGTACAAGAATATTCTACAAGGCCACGATTCTCAAACTGTGGGTCAGGACATCTGCATGGGGTCGCGACTGCCTCAGAGAAACCATTGCCCAGCTGCAGGCCTGATGCTCCAGGACCAGGGGTGCCACTGTGAAACTTGTGGTAGTGCCGCTTAATATTAACCAATAAAATGCTTCAATTTCACTAACCAATAGAGGGCTGCACTTTTACTTTACTTTTATCATGCCAAATGAGCTGTAGCTGCTGAGTCTTGTCTTGGTTTGGAGTGAGTGCCCCGCACACCAGGTGAGGGGCGGAGGGCAAAAACCCTGCTGCAAGTTATACTATTATGTAATGTTCAGTCAGTCTGCAAACTTCCATCTTGCCTCCCTTTCCATCTTCACATTCATTTGTCACATAGGATTGCCAGTTGTCATGATGCACAAATAATGCAATGTCCAAAGGGTTAAATGGAACCTTTTACGCCCCCCAGTAAATCTCATAAAATTGTAGTTTGGTCCATACACAACTGTTTAGAATGATAATCTGATATTATTGGTGAAAAATATGACTGTATCTTTTTTAAGTGTGTTATTTATAAATATATAAGGGCATTGTTCGGCAGTAACCTGCTGGGGTCCTGCAAAATATTTTTTTGTCTGATGGGGTCGCATAGCAAAATAGTTTGATAACCCCGGCTTTAAGGGTTAACCTTAATCTCCTCTCCTTGAGGGTGGGCCCCTCCACCTTTTGAGCACTATGTACAGGGTGTATGTTATCCTATACTCACTATTGTACCTGATTGCAATTATTCTATAATTTGGGGAAGCCTCTCCAAACATAATATCTACAGTATAAGTATCTGCTTATTTTACATATCTGTTATGCAAATCTAAATCTGTCACTTGACTTTGTATCCTTACGCATGTCAAGATGTTTCCCCTTATCTGCCAAATGTTCAGACTTTATTATCTGCCTCCTACAACTCTTCTTTTATAGCACTGATTGTGCTGCAGTCATGCTGAGTGTTCCCCGTCAGAGGAAATACAATGAATAAATGATCTCTTTTTCATTGTTCATTAGATTTCAGCACCTGGACAGCTCACCATGATATCAAATAAAATGATGACTCTGAAAGAGAAGGGAGATGGAAGAGTCAGCCCCCGTGCTTTGGAACCATGAAGGAGAACGTGCATGCACTTTCCTCCAACCCACACATATTAATGATTAAGTGTAAGTGCATTGACCACACTAGGAGGATACAAACAAGGACCGGGAAAGGGCATTGCTATTGTTCAAGAAGAGAAGCCATAGGAAGCAGGAAGCATGTAAGATAAATTAGATGTGCAAATGTGAATTTTCTGTTGTATAACACAAAGACTCAGAAAGAACCCTTCCCAGAGGCATCTCTGCTGGTATAACAGACATTCATTTTAGTATTGAACTAGAACATTATTTTTTACTAGTTAGAAATTATAAATGATATGCAAACAAATGCCACAGCAACATTATTGATTAGGATTTTGTATATATTGAATATATGCCTTGGGATGTCTAAACTTCTTTCCACTTTCTAACAATATGCTAGCTCAACTCTAATTTTTAATTAAACATAAAGATAAGCAGTATGTAAGTTCTTTTTGCTAAAGCAAAGTATTTATCTGCAAGAAATAACATAAAACAATAAAATTCACTTTCACCCCTCACATTAAATAGTTTTGTTCAGGGCTACACTTGCACTTAAAAAGGGTCCCTATAAGTTTTGTCACTGTAAAATGAGTATTATCGCTTCAAAATGAAGTGAAGTGTATTTATAAAACATGCAGTGTGATGCATAGAAACATCAATCATCATTGCTGCCCATTCCTCTTAATACGGGGCAGCGCTTCACTATATTTATAGAGGCTGGAAGCAGAGACAGATGAGCTGGGGGCGAGGATCATCCGAAGTGTCAGTCAGTGTGTGGTGGTAGGGTGTGGTAAGTCTCCCTAGCAGCTGGACCCCATAACAGTTGCACCCCATGCAACCTCCATAGTTACGCCACTGTTCACCAGTATTAGTTGGATCCAAAAAGTTTTTGGTTATCCCACAACCAAGTTTCGGTTGCAGGAGCATTATGATAGCTCTCACTGTAGTTTCAGCAGGAGAACAAACAAGTACAGACAAGTAGGGACCTACATGGAGTCACTGCGAAGTCATGTGGGAAAACTTCTGTAGGCGAGTAAAAGTTTTAATATGTATGAACAGGGGTGTAGGAACATATGGATACATGTGATATAACATTTGCAAAGACTAAATCTTGGGAACCAAATTTCCATTGTATTGTAATCTCTTTTGTAAGTAATGTATAAAAAGAAAATCTTAAAAAGTAAAATAACAAGTCTAGTAACGTAAAATTACTTGAACTACACAATTTGGCAGTGGCGTAGGGATAGCAGTCGCAACGGTCGCAATTTCGAACGGGCCGCTACACAAGAGGGCCCAAACTGCCCCCCTTCTGCCGCTATCTAGCATAGCTATAGCTGCCGGCACTTTCCCCTGCCAGTTCCTTCAATCAGCGTCACATCATGGAGGTGATGGATGTGAGACAGAAGAAGTGTGCAGAACTTGCAGAAGGTGTGCATAAACATGGAGACACTCTGTCTTCTTATTCTTATGCACATGTTCTGCAAGTTCTGCACACAGGAGATAGTGTCACCCATCCTTATGCTTATGCACATGTTCTGCAGGTTCTGCACACTTCTTCTGTCTCTCATTATGCTTATGAGCAGTGCAGGACACACAGGAGACAGAGTGCACAGTGTCACCCTGCAGTGCACAACCCCACGTTTGTCTGCTGACTTCAGGCTCCTTGTCCTGGCTGGCTCCTATTTTCTGACTCTGGGCCCTGCTACTGTATCATTCAAGTATGATGAGGGTAGCTTTGCTTTTGACTGACTGACTGTGTTTCTACATCTGTGCTTATATGTGTGTTCTGATTTATCTGGGGTTCTCAGGATCACTTCCATTATATCTGCATTATGTGATCTTAATGAGGGAGACTTTAAAACCATGAATAAAATCACCATTTCTATAAGTTTGTATATTCTTACTGTTCTTTTGCACTGCCTATTCCTGACTCTTTCACACTACATTTTAATATACATCATTGTACTGGGATTGGAATGTTAGTTTTTCAGTTTTTTAACATTTTCATATTCATTTATTTACATTTATTTATTTTAATTATGTGGGATTATATATATAATAATATTTTTTTTAGAAGGAGCATTTTTTTTTTTGGGGGGGGGGGGCAAGCTGACCTTTTGCAACCGGGCCCATGAACCTATAGCTACGCCCCTGATCAAAGGGAAAAAAGATCTATTACTGATATTACTTACTTGTATATACTGTATATGTAAAATAAAAATGAGTTGTTTCTTTCAGACAGATTACTAACAAGCACATTGTTTAATTAATAATTTATTAACAACAATAATAATAATAATTGCCGACATTAGAAAGTCACAGCTTTTTAGAAACAAATCCGCTTGTGCCTTTAAAAAGTGTACATCTATATTTTTACTGTGTTATTGCAAAAGCATAATGTTCCCATGTGAACCGTACATCAAAGACAATAAAGCAGTAACTTGATTCTTTCTGAAGAGTACGCCACAAAGGTTACTTTTCTCTTACCGCCTAGATTCCTGTGCTCCAATACAGCAGGCTTCAGTCGAGCTTATCTAATATCCTGGTCGTATGTTCACTGCATCTACAGCAATATATAAGCTTTGTCTTCATTTTTTAATTAAGTTATATGAGGAGAAAGTGTACACACAATAAACCAAACATTATCTTAACCATTTCTTTCCCGGAAACTAAAGCTTATGAAATATTTCAAACATTGTTGTGGTTGCTCAAATCCATTTATAGGATAATAGGGTAATGAGCAGGCACATAATAGGCAGTGGTGCTCAGTACAATCAGTTTCCTTTACCTATTATGGTTGTGCAAGGGTGCTGAGAGGAAAGTAGAGGGTACTAAATATTGGGACCCCGTCAGGCTAGTGTTCCTGGCTACTGTTTTTTTAATTAATTTTCAGTGTCTTTATCTCCTTGTTTGTCTGCAACAAAGGATTGCTGTTCCAGCGGTTAGTCAAGGGTCTTTATGACAGAATTACAGGGCATACAATGATGATGCCATCACATTGGGCAATTCGTTGCTTCTGGCAGAGAATAATTGTATTTACTGTACAAATAGACCAGGGCCTGGTCTATGGTTAGCACTAGGGTTATGGGTAGAATAAGGAATAGGCATAATCAATTTGATGGTATGCCACCACTTCACATTTGCACAGAAGTTTCTATAATATAATAAAATTTCTATTAGAAAACCTTGCATCAAAAAATGGTCTGCACAACTTATGGTATTGATACACAGGCCTAGACGGTAGAACAGGGAGATTTAAAAGTGGGGATGTTGCCCATAGCAACCAATCAGATTCGAGCTCACATTCTCCAGTATGTAAAATGAAACCGTGACTTTTAATCTGATTGGCTGCTATGCGCAACATGCCCACTTTTTACACTCCCTGCAATCTCACTGCTTAGTAAATTTAGGCACAGAGTTTTTTTCCAACTCTTAATGGGTAACTACATGGAATCAACTTGTTGAGAGACTCCCACATACTGTAGATGATTGGATAAAGATATGTACCAATTTAATTTCTGAGTCCAATCTAATTCCTAACCAAAGATTGGTTACAACGTAATTACAGTGGGTATTACAATCAATGTACACTATGGGCCACTCTCTTCTTACTGATCCAGACATACACACTGCAATAATTTTCCATTTGTATGTGACAGAAAACCTAATGTAGTTTAATAGTAGTCTTTATATGCAAAAGAAATACTTTGCGAATCGCATGGATGAATGGATAGTATGAGTCTGCAACTGTTATTAATTATTATTTATACCAAGGGTCCGGGACTGTTGTCAAAAGGCCTAAGAAAGTCGAATGTCAAATGTTGAGGTAATGGAAGTTTTTCAAATGTATTTTTTTTATTAACATGTTTTTAAAATGTGGCATTTTACTGTTGTAAACATACATAAAAAAAACAGCTGAGTCTGTAAGACTATGCTTGTACGCTTACAATCTATAGGATATTGGGTTTAATACATAATGAGAAGTGCTTTATAGTATACAATGGATTAGCTAGGTTGAAGTGGCGTAACTAAGGAGGCTGCAAAGGGCGCAGCTGCTATGGGGCCTGAGCCCAAGCAGCTATGGGGAGCCCCACAGCACCACAACACCCCACCACCTCTCCCTGTCACTGCGATCCCACCACTGGCTGTAGCGCTACGATGTAGGGGCTTTCTCCCTGCAGTTCAATGTGGTGCCTGCAGGGGGAGCTCCTGTGACTGAACTCCGGGATCTGTGAAGAGGCTGCGTGTCAGAGAGCCCAGGAGAAGATACAACAAGTGAGTGACTGTGTGTGTGTTTATAGTGTGTTGTGTGTATATAATTTATGTATGTAAAGTGTGTCTGTGTAGTGTGTATGTATATAAAGTGTGTATGTGTATATAATGTTGGTATGTGTAGTGTGTATGTATAATAATGTGTGTAGGCAGTGGTCGAAGTGGAAATTTAGAAGTGGGGGTATGGACATTTAGAAGTGTGGGTATGGAAACACTGAATACAACAGAAGTCAATGAAGATTTGTAGTTTTTCAATTTCAACGTTGGGAGAAGTGCTGGTATGGCATACACATATACACGTATACACCCCCACTTTGCGCCCTGTGTGTATATGTATATAAGGTGTGTGTGTGTGTGTGTGTGTGTGTA
>JABWIB010000578.1:69499-87396 GCA_016617825.1 Platyplectrum ornatum | reverse complement strand
GTATGTATGTATATAGTACCGGTATTTTATTTTATGTTTTTTTTATTAGTAATAAATATATTTTATTTATATTATATATAAATGAATAATAAATATATTTTTATATAAAAAATTATGATAACATTAGTTGGGGCCCCATTTAAATTTTGCTATGGGGGGCCCCCAAATTCTAGTTAGGCCCTTACTAGGTTGTATGGTAAAAATACGCAGGGCTTTGTACGGGATTAATTCAGAGTTTTGGAATAACAGCAAAATACATGATAATGTAGACATTTTACAAAATCATGTTGATTTGTGGAAGCAAATTTTACTGTCAAAACATAATTAGAGATCAAAATGGAATTTTCCTAGCTCAACTGTACTTAACAGATCACATATAAAGCTATGCAGTGTGTAGGTTCTATGTGCAAAAACAGTTATTTTATATAAAACAATTTTGCCTCTATGCTAAATTATTCTAATTAATTGGCGCTATCCGCATGGTTTTGTCAGGTCTACACTTGCAGCTGTTTGCCCATAAAAAAAAGTTGGAAGTGCAACTCCTATGTTTCTAGTCACATAGCAGTGTTAGTAGCAGAACTGAAGGCAATTTTAGTGTCTAAAAAGAAATTCTGTATGTTTAGTAATTGCAAACATAATGTAAAGTTGTCCAGCTCTAGAAGAGTTTTCCATGGAAGTCAGACTGCTTCTGCTTTTTTTATATACATTGAAGTGGGCCAATTTAATATCATGGGAGTCCAGGAGAGTTTCTTGTACAAGATATGTATGTAGTCTGTAAATTAGTATTTGCGCATTGGAGATGCAGGGGAATCAGTAAAAATGGTACACCCTATTTAGTGTACCGTGAGTTGGAACTCTAAATAGTTTAACAGACTTCTTAAATGCATTGCTTGTTTATAATAAAGGTTTTTTGGATTTAAACATGAAAATAATTATGATAAAAATATAAATATTTAAATTTTAAAATATTCAACAATTGTTAAATATAGAATACAATATTGCAATATTGAATAATACAATATCACATTGCATATTAAAAAATGCAGACAGACACTCATACATATTAGTACTGATGTAAAAAAATATTATGCTCATTAATTATTAATTCATGGAATAAAAAGAGTCTACATCTGCTGCTTCATAACTAATGGAATAACAACTTTCAGATAGAAATTCGCATGACGATGCATATGTGACTTCTGAAAATGTAATTAGAATAGTCTACAGTGTCAGCTATGCCCATGCCTTGTGGGAAGCCTGCTTTAATTAGCAGAAAATTTACACATTTTTGCCAGAGTGTTAGGGAGTTCCAGCCACAGGGAGTAATAATTGGAGAATATTCTTTTGTCACTAATATTTGACATGCTGTGGCCTTATAATGTGCAAACAAGATTTTGGGCAACATAGAAAACCTTGTTAAGTGAAATTTCACTTCTTAAACACATTCTAAATTCTGCAGTAGCACATTGGAAACTGTCAGCGGGACCCAATTACAAGACACATGCACTTTCTTATAGCAGCTGATCCTGCAACTTCTAAATATACACTATTTTCTCTCTTACAAGCCCCAGCTTGATAGTGACACCACCTGTGTTAGTTATCACTCTTGCAACTTCAGATATAATAGGTGTGACATCAAATATAGCTGATTGTGTCAAAATGCTGGCACCAGAAAATTAAAGAAATAGATTTCTGTATTCTTTAGAGAAGATTTAAGAGACGATTCTGAGCAGCAATACAAACGTGTAACCGTACAAGTAAAGCTAGGTACACACGGTAAGATAAATTGTGTCCAGTCATAAGATTTTTCAAGAGTGGGTAAAACCATGTTAAATTGCAGGGGAGGTAATTTGAATTAATTGCAATCAGTATTACAGGTGAAAGATGACGTTTCCTAGCACAAGTCTAATAACAGTGTAACAGTAACGTTGGTCAGTATCTGTGTGCAAAATGCAAAAATAAAGTATTCTCCCTGCATGCAAACACTGACATTAATTTTACCTCCCCTGCAATTCACCATGGTTTAGCCCACTCTTGAAAAATCTTTCGATTGGATACAATTTATCTTACCGTGTGTACCTAGCTTAAATTAAGACTGAATAAAGCCACATTAGATGAAACTACAATTATACCTTTAAAAAAACACTGGTAATACCATTAAGAGAACAGGAGGTCCAGTTATGAGATGAAAACATGAATATGAGTATAGAGATTGCTGAGATAGAGGTTTGGACCAATAAAAATAGCTAAAGTTTAATGTCTTGGTGGGGAACAGAAACGGTAAAAGAACCAGGGGTAAACCCTGTACACTAATACAAACTGTAACCAAGCATTTAAGCAAAGTACAGTAAAGTGTATTAAAAGGAAGAGAAATGAAGGAGCAGGTACCTAAATGGAAATGCTACCCATTATGAGTTAGAAAACTGTGAGGAGTAATGGGCATTAAGAAAGGGGGGCAGAATAGAGGGAGCATGGATAGAGAAAGTATAGAGAGAGAGTGGTAGGAGCAAAGAGATACAACTTGGAAAAGGACCAAATAAGTACCAGGAAGATTGCAGTGAAAGTACGAGAACCAGGGATCCTAGGTCTTATGGAAGGACGGAACTGTGTCATGCACAAGACCCGTCAAAAACGCCATTGAGGCGACAGACTGGAAGAGTCAGATATAAAGGTAGCATCCCATCTGGCCACACAAACACCAACAGATATCAGAGGACAAAGGAAAGAAACAGGCAGAGGTGAAAAATGGGAATAAACCCTCTCAAATATTGTGTTAATAGAGACTTTAACTACTAGTTGCTTAATACCAGAGCAGCAATCCTTATCATCAGTTCCTGGTCCCACTCCCACACCAATTTAAATGGTTCAACAGGGGAAAAGAGTGGGTCACAACTGCAGAATATAACAGGGATTGCCCCTCTGCCACCGGGGCTATGAAAACATCTACACTCAAATTCAGTATGTTAACGGACCTTAGAGTGCCTGTTTTGGCAAAATTAGAAGCTCTTAAGTTGAGAAAAATCGAATAAAAGTTAGGACGGCAGATTGTATTTGGACACCAGAGAAAAAGTAAGAGATGAAATCACGTGGGTCTCAACACCTTAAGGAGCAAGGGCAAATAACGTGCAGGTTGGTCAAGAACTGTGCTATGTCACACACTATGACCCTGGGCAACGTGCCAGTAAATAACATGACTCAACTGGGTAGCATAGTAATAGTCAGCAAAAATGGGCAACCCAGCGCCACCAGAATCTGTGGCTTTGGAAAGACAGGAACGTCTTCATTACCAGAAACATTGCAAAGAGGCCAAATAAGAAGCACAGACTTTGTGAAGCAATGTTTGGAAAAGGTACAGCAGTCTGGGGATCACATTAATTTTAATGGTGTTGATGTGCGCACCTAAGTTAAAAAGGGGATCTCAGGAAAGTAAGTCCTGTTTAATAGATATTGATAGCTGAGGATAATTAGCCTGAAAGAGCTATGAATAATGTTTGTATAAAAAGATCCCAAGGTATCGGATGTTGCTAGGGTGTAAGAGAAACAAGAAGCTGAGTCGCAGTGTGTCAAGCGACTCCTGTGTTAAATTGGGGAGAAAGACCAGCAGGGAGCTTGAGATAAGCAGAACATCATCTGTGAACAATGAAATGTGTACTGGGAGGATAGTACTGAGATATCACGAATATCAGGATCCAGACATATCTGAGCAACCAGGGGTTTGATGGAGAGAGCAATCTAAAGATTATAGAGGGGGCAGCCCTGCCATTTGCCATTACTTACACTGAAGACTGGAGAATTGAGACCATTGGTTGAAACAGAAGAGAACAGGGAAAGGTAAAGAGCCTTAATAGTCCAAACAAAATCACCACATAAACCGAAGGATGCAAGGGATTCAAACATTAAAGGCCACGTAGGCTGCGTAGGATGGAATAGGCATTCCATAGTCACTTCTACTGAATGGAAAAGCTAGAAACCTATTTACTATAATTTGCTATGTATCCATACCACTTCCTCTGGACTTTCTAATGTCCATACCTCCACTTCTAAGTTTCCACCTCTACAACATATTTAGAGTATATATTGGTTGTATATGATTCACCCGAGCTGCCCCCGTCCATTGGAATAGCCTACCCCAAACTTCCACCCTCCAAGTCTTTAAACGCTCAGTCAAAACTCACTTCTTTAGACTGGCCTAACCCACCTCCACCTAAACTCTATATCCTTTCTGGACCCACACTAATGTCTTCTGTACTTTCATCCCCCTCCCTTAGCATGTAAGCTCTCACAAGAAGAGACTCCCATCTTCCTGTTATCTCCTCCCTCCTGCATTTATAAAGTTTAATACATTATACACATTACAACCATCTTAGTTATTATTCTGTACCCTCATGCTATGTATGTATTACATGTTTTGTTACTATATGCTTTGGCATTGTACCTCTATGCTGTATACAATCTCATGTGTGTTATTGTTTTGTATACCAATACTATGTACCCCATACTATGTATGTACTTTCACTATGTGCGGCGCTGCATAAACTATGTGGTGCCTTATAATTAAACGACATGTGCCTTTCCCTGGCCAATTAGTCAATTTTATAATCACTAGATCATTATATTTTGGGGGCAATATACCTTGTAACTCAGGTCATTAGATTGGTTAAGGTTACCTGGGCAGCAGCCAAACGTAAGGTGACAAGTGCATGATCAACATATCTGTCTGTGTCTGTGCCCCTGTCCTCCCTCGGATGCAGATAGAACCTTGTTGTGCTCTACTCCCAAATTGTGAATATTTATTTTTCTAGACTAGCCAGTGATGATGGATAACATTGCTTGTAGTGCAGTTGTTCTTACTTATTCTTTTCCAATATTTGCAATTAGTTGAGCAGTTACTAATAGTTTTTATTTCCTTTACAGGCTTGTAGGAAGTCAAGCATATGAAAACAGATGAGGAGAGCTCTGTTGAGAACCTGGGGGTGTGTAGTGAATTTGTTTTAAATTCTGTTTATTGAGAGATGAACCGGTTAAACAGGAATAGCCATAAAAACAACAAGTAAACATAAGCCTCTAACATACAGAGCTGTAACAGATAGAAAACAGCATGTGCAGGGCACGAGTCTACAAAACCAGAGGAACATCCAAACTGAGTTTTTTAAAGTGGGGCGCGTGGGGGGAGGAAGACATACAAAGGGGCAAAGGGGATGGGTACGGTGGGGTGAAGGGAAGGAGAGAGAGAGTCGAAACCAATGCAGTGAAGCGGAATAGTGTAGGTAGCCGTAACAATGCCAGATGGGAGCCTATCAGGGGGGCCCGGGGGGTGGAGGCTGCAAGTACCTACCCATTATGGCAAGATTATCAGGGGAACTAGCCATCAGGACCATGTAGCCACATAGGAGTCGTAGCAGCCCGACGACGGCATCAGTAGGCTGTCCATGATGTGAAAGCGCTCCACCCTAGTTAGCCAGTCACGTAGAGACGAAGAGGGATCACTGCCTGCAGCAGACCGGTCCTGTGGCATCACGCCGCCGTGAAGGCAGAGAGGGCTGTTAGGCATAATACCGGTGGAAAATCACTGTTAAAGGTGAGCGGGATCAGGGGCGAGACGGGTGTGGAGAGGTGAGCCCTGGAGCGCAGGGACTTCCAGCAGGTCAGGGTCGGGCCAATAGTCGGATGAGAGACTTGCGGTATCTTCAACAGCCAGGGTAGAATGTGGAGGGGAATATGCGAAGCTGCGTTTTCCAACGTGATCCACTGAGCAACATCACCTGGTCGAGACCACTCAGTCACCCTGGCTAGAAGTGAAGCCCAGAAGTAGCCCTGTAAGTAGGGCAGTCCTAAACCACCCATGCGCTAATACATCCTGTTTGCAACGGGGTCTTTTGCCTTGCCACACAAATATCCGAAGCCTAGCCTGTGTGTCACGGAAAACGAAGGGGGGAGTGGATCACGATAGGAAGGGTCCTGAACAGGTAGAGGAATTTCGGTAGTACAGACATTTTAAGGATACTGACCCGTCCCAGCCAGGAGAAGAGTTTGGGTGTCCAGTTGTCCAGATCCCGTCCAACCATCCGTAGGAGGGGGGGGGAAATTGGCCTCAAACAAATCCCCTGTATGGGTGGTTAGATGAACCCCTAAGTACTCTTGTGAGGCAGTCTGCCAGCGGAAGGGGAAGGAGAGGCCTAGCGCGTCCCACGTGGCAGCGGGGAGGCAGATCCCCATCGCCGCTGACTTGTCCATGTCTAACTTCGCGACAAGTCCTTGTCTGAAGTTAGATAAGGAACCAAAATGTGCAAAGGCAGACATCAAGACTGGAAGCGAGGAGATAGGGTTTGTGACTGAGAGGAGGAGGTCATCTGCGAAAAGAGCCAGTTTGTATTCGCGACCCTGGACCACGACCCCGTTGACATCGGTGGTTTGGCGCAGTGTGCGAGATAGTGCCTTCATGCAAAGAGGACAGGGGATAGGGGGCACCCCTGTCGCGTGCCGTTGGAGATGGGGAAGGCTGCAGAGAGGCCACCATTGATACGGAGCCGGGCGTAGGGGGTGCGGTACAGGGACATGTTTCTATGGTCAGCTACAGGCCCAAGTCCCACGTGGCGAAGCACGCCTGCCATAAAGGCTCAGTCTACTCTGTCAAATGCCTTCTCAGCATCCGTGGAGAGGAGCACATTAGGCAGATTCCGGGCATTGGCGAAGTGTATGATATTAATCAGTTTAGTGGTGTTGTCACGTGCCTCCCTACCCGGAACAAAACCAAACTGGTCAGAATGGATCAGAGAAGGGAGGACGTGATTCAATTGGTTGGAGATTAATTTGGCAAACAGTTTAACGTCTAGATTGAGAAGGGAGATGGGTCTGTAGCTGGGGCATAGCGAAGGGTCCTTACCCTCCTTGTGTATAACGGTGACATGGGCTTCTAGGGAGTGTGCAGAGAAGCCAATAGTAGGAAAGATTTCATTGAAGGCACGCAACAATATCGAGTGTAGTTTGGCCTGGAACGCCTTGTAATAGGCGGCAGTAAAACCGTCAGGGCCTGGGCTTTTACCAGAGGGCAGTTGTTTAAAGGCAAGGTCCAGTTCCTGGGTGGAGAAAGGGGCCTCCAGCGAATCACGGGTCTCGGGGTCCAGGGTAGGAAACCCACAGTGAGGTACTTCGAGATAGCGGACTCCATGGCCACAATAGCACTTTGTGTCGGACTGGGAGACAGGTTATAAAGCCCAGTATAGTATAGTATTCATGGAAGATACAAGCAATATCCCTGTCCAGTACGTGAGGCCTGCCAGCGCGGTCCTTAACGGAGGGTATGAAAGTAGCGCTGTGCTGAGTCCTAAGGGCCTTGACCAGCAGACGGCCAGGTTTGTTGGCCCACAGGTAAAACCTAGACTGGCCTCTAAGCAGGGCGTGTCTGGCCTGGAGGTTCAGGAAGGCGGAGAAAATGAGAAACAGTCAACCGCGAACCTGACCATTAAATGGTCAACTAAATGGCAGTAGCCCGTACACCTCCCCACATACATGGGCCCTATCAAATACAATGGTGTCAGGGTGGGCCCCCACCACCGAGTTGAAGATGCAGGTGAGAGCATCGACTAGGCCTGGCTGGGGGACGTCCTCCAGAGCCCTTTGACCCGAAGATTATTGCGGCGGCCTCTGTTGTCGAGATTGTCAAGACGGGCCTGCATGTCCTGGAGCGCAGCCGCGTGGTGGTCCACTGCTTGGGTGAGGGTGGTAACGTGGGTGGCCCGGTCAGCGGCGGCGGCGGTAAGCTGCAACACTTCTGTTTGGAGGGAGGCCATTTGGGTGCTCAATTGTGCCTGCAGCCGCTGCTCCAAGGCTTGCAAGTCCTGTTTGGTCGGGAGATTGTTAAGTGCCTCCAGATGGTGTAAGATGGCGTTCACGTCCCCTGAAGACATGGAATATGATGTGGGGGGGTCCCCAGATACGGAGGGCGCGTCCACCATGGAGGAAGAGTCAGACTGAGGAGCAGGAGTATCAGGCGACCGCTGCGGGTGGGACAGAAAGTGTAAAAGGTCGGTTTGGTGGTGGGGATCAGGAGCGTGTATAGCGTTTTTCTGGGAGCTCCTGCCGATGGAGGCAGTGTTGGCGGGGTCCAGGAGTATTGATCACATGAGGCGCCGGGAGCCGATTTCCCCGATTAGGGTCGCAGATGCTGCCAACATGTTAAGGCAGCATCTGCGACAGTCCGGAAGAGTCTTGGAAGGCAGATGCACACAGGACCGTACTATGGAATGGCCACCAGGTGGCGGTGTAGCACCCCAGGTGGAGGGGAGAGATATGCAGGCACAAGGCCACCTTCCCAGGGCTGACTTCCGAGGGTTCCAGAACTGGGGGGAGCCGGTGCAGGCCAAACTGGGGGGTGGTGGAGGGTTCACCCACTGGGGGTTCTGGCGGTACCCCCCACTATCCAGCTACCAGAGGAGGCAACCCCCCTACTCCCGACGGATGTCCTAGGCAGGATAGTGTGACCTGGGGGTGCTGGGGTGGCAACGGGCTGCTGTGGAGCGGGGGGGTCAGAGACCACCACAAGTGTCAGGAATGCGGCTGGCAGGAGTGCACTGCAGCTGCGGTGGGGGGTGGGAGGCAGCAGACCGCACGCAGCTTTGGCCCTGCAGATAGAGACGATCCGATGGCGACAGCCATGCTCCGATGTCAGGAGAGCCTGCAGAGTCTGCGGCGGCCCCCGGCGGAGAACTTCGCCCAGGACAGAGCCGGGGGAGCCGTGACGAGGCCTGCCCAGGCAGAGAAGGCCACAGGTCCCGGGAAGCGGCCGCCCAGCCACGAGCAACCGCCGAGTGTCAGGGTATAGAGGCGGACTTCAGCGGGAGCCTCACAGGTAGTAGAGAGTCCGGTTGTAGGGGTAGACGGCCTGGTTGAGGTCGAAAGCCCCCTGTATGTGAATTTGTTTGGAAGGTAGGTTGTCATCCACTCATTAGTTAATTAAAAGTAAGAAGAAGTGGTGAGATTGCAATGAGATTGGAAAGTGGGAAAGTCAGATTTAAGCTCTCAGTTTCATTTTACANACTGGAGAATGTGATCTCAAATCTGATTGGTTGCTATGGACAACATCCCCACTTCTCAATCTCACTGCAGTCTCAGCACTTAGTAAATATACTCCCTGGAGTCCATTTTATTTAATGACCCCACTGCAAGTCTGTGCACACTCAGCAGACAACCTTTTCTATGCCCTCTCAGATACTAAATGTGTGAGATTCAAAATGTTTGAATCATTTTGACAACCATGGCTTGGTTGTGCTCAGAAACCCAAGCATGGTTCTGGCATGCTTCTCTATTTAACTGAGTGTCATGAATGTCTTTGACTGGTTTGTGTTTGTTATTCATGGAACCAAAGACAAAAAAGTTAAAATACAACTACTTAGTAGTTAATATTCTGAATGATTCTCAATGATAAAATCTGCTTGTACATCATATAACATATGAAAGGAATACATCTATCTGCAAAAGTTAGAGATCTAGTTTTATATGACGAAGCAGCCGCAGTATGTTTATATCAACCACCTATAGTTGTTTAAATCCATTGATAAATTACTGATGTATCACAGAACTAGGAAACTACAAAGCAAAAATAATGTTTATTCCAATATATGCTGATAATTTTTTTTATTAATCACCTTATACCGTGTTTCCCCGATAATAAGACACTGTCTTATTTTTTTTTTTCAAGACAAAAAAACACCATAGGGCTTATTTTCGGGGTAGGGCTTATTTTATTGACCTGCTTTTAAACCAATCATGGTCCTCAAGTGCTGCTGATAATATGGCACCTCATTGTTCCCCCTGCTGACATTATGATACCTCATTGCGACTTAGATAGGGCTTAATTTTGGGGGAGGGCTTATTTTAGTCAGTTTACAGTAAAATAGGGTAGGGCTTATTATCAGGATAGGTCTTATTATAGGGGAAACACAGTAGATTAAAATATTCCCGATTCCGGCGTGAAGACTGGAAAAATCTGGTTGCGCTATTATGGTTCTTGTGTCTTTTTATACACAGCTCTCTAAGCCGTGATTAAAAAAGCGGCAAGTTTTCGCCCTAACACAAACTGCGTAAAGGGGCACCAAGAAAGTTCAATCATCCTCTTATTATTATGTTATGATCAGGAATTTTGACAATTGTGTTGTCAGTATCAGATATTTGTTCTTCTTAGAAACTTACTAATAACTTCTGAAGAGTTGCTTTCTGTGTCTCTACCTTGTCCCAGGCCTTTTTCTACTTTGAAAATAAATACAGTCTAGCTATTCCAGTAATCTAAACATGCAGGGCCATCTGAACATCAGATGAGTCAAACTACTTGCTCCTTTAGAAATAAATCAGTAGAGTAAAGTTGGTCTTGAATTACCTTAACATTTTCTACTTGAAGAATATAATAAAAACCACAATGTAAGCATCCTGGTGTAGAAAATGTAATCAGAAAATTGCCTTTACAGCAGAACTGTCATGTGGGCAGAAGGCTGTCTCTATCATACAGCGCTTTACAGGAATATATTCTATATATTAAACCAATAAATAAACTATTTCGAAATTTCATGAAGTTGCACTATCCTAATATATATAAAAAAAATCTATTTTGTCAATAAATAATATGATAGTTGTTCCCTATTTAAAATTAAATTTCTAAAATCTCAGAACACTGGCTAAATAGTAAAACAAAGATTAACACATTTCTGTTTTTTAATTTCGTGAAGTTTAATTCATGAAAACAGAATATAATATGGAAATACTGTACTGAAAATCGCAGCGCAACACTGACGTGACCATAAGTCACGTTAGCAATATTCAAAGCCCAGAGCGTGCCACAGGCGACAGGGAAAAGAAGGACTGGGGTCTCATTTTAAAGGGGGGCAGACTGTGGGGTCTCATTTTAGAGGGGGGCAGATGGTGGGGTCTCATTTTACAGGGGGGATGACTGTGGGGTCTCATTTTACAGGGGGGCTGACTGTGGGGTCTCATTTTACAGGGGGGGGAAGGTGATGGGGTCTCATTATTTTACAGGGGGCAGATGGTGGGGTCTCATTTTACAGGGGGGCTGACTGTGGGTCTCATTTTACAGGGGGCAGATGGTGGGGTCTCATTTTACAGGGGGGCTGACTGTGGGTCTCATTTTACAGGGGGCAGATGGTGGGGTCTCATTTTACAGGGGGGATGACTGTGGGGTCTCATTTTACAGAGGGGGGAAGATGATGGGGTCTCATTTTACTGTGGGGCTGACTGTGGGCTCTCATTTTAGAGGGGGCTGACTGTGGGGTCTCATTTTAGAGGGGGGGAGATGATGGGGTCTCATTATTTTACAGGGGGCTGAGTGTTGAGTCTTATTTTACAGGGGGGCAGACTGTGGGGTAACATTATTTTACAGGGGGCCGAATGTGGGGTCTCATTATTTTACAGGGGGGCAGACTGTGGGGTATTTTTTAGCCAATTACCCTCTGTAGGGCTTTGTCTAAAAATAACATATAAACAAATATAACATATAAAAATACCACAGTACAGCACCATATTAGGAGAGAAAACTGATCTTAGTATGAAGTAGATTAAACCTATGGGCTGTAACATGCTGCTTGCACTTTTTACCTGGAGGATGTGAGGTCATTTCCTGGGTGTGCCTTTTCTTGTTGGTAATGTCACTGGCCTTTAAATAGTGACAACTTCCTGTTGGAGGCCCTCTTTCCTTTCTACAGCTTTTGGTAGTGGTCACTGTTTGCTCCTGCTCAGAAAAGCTAAGTGTTAATTCCTTTACAATTCTGTATCTTATCTCCTTATTTTCTGTTACTACTTCTCTCTTCCCTCCTTATTTCCTCCCTCTCCCCCTTTTTCTGCCTTTGCCCTCGACATGGACACCTCTCATTGCCCCGCTTCCTCACCCAATAGGGTTCTTAGAGCCTGTGCCACCTTTCTCCCAGTTAGCGTGCTGGCGTGCGGTCAAGGGAGGGGTCATGGAGGGGGGATTCTCTTTCTGTTAGCCCCCAGGGGCCATTCCTGCTGGTCTGGCTGTGGGCATAGCTCTCATGGGTCACGCTCCTGGCGCTCTCACTTCAGGGACAGGCACAGGTCCAGCCCCAATTGGCGTTCAAGTGGTTATCCCCAGGGTTGGTCTCCTTCCACTCCCTACCCCTGGGTCCCTTGCCCTCATCATAAGTCTCGTAGGTCTGGGAGCAGGTGCCACAGCAGCCTCTCTGTGCACATCATGAGTCTTGTCCAGTTGGGGAGGTTCCAGTCGTTCCTTCTACTTCTAAAATGGCCCGCCAGCTGAATCTTCTGTGTCCAGTTATGGACGGCTCTGTCCTTGGCACTAACCTCTTCCTTTGTCACCCTTGTCAGCTGCAGTCCTTGCTCGTCTCTCTCCATTTTGCCTGCAGAGTCATTCTCATGAGGCATGTTTTCTGCCGCAGGCTGGAGAGGGCTAATGCAGGTCTGGTTCATCCTTGCTCTCCTGTCCCTTTTTCTCGATCCCTGAAAGATGAAATGTCCGTCATGGAGTTCCTTGGGAACGGTGTTGTGTCTAGTGCAGAGGTACGGCTACACACTGACGCGGCAGGGTCCAGTGGTTTTGGTGCTTACCTTGACGGTGACTGGTGCGCAGCCCCTTGGCCAGCACATTGGGCTTATTCCGGTCTGACCCACAACCTAGTGCTGCTTGACTTTTTCCCATAGTAGTTACTTTGGAGTTGTTGTTGTTACGCTTTGCGGATAAGGAGGTGGTGTTTCTGTGCGACAATCTTGGTGTGGTGCAGGCGGTAAAATGACAGACCACCTCCTTTCTCCCTGTGATTTGGCTCTTGCAGCGCTTGGTACTGTGGTGCCTGGAGTTCAATGTGAACGTCCGGGCGCAGCATGTGCCGGGTGTCGACAATGGCCTAGCTGACGCTTTATCCACGTCTGGTCCCTGCTTTCGGTCCCTTGTAGGGGAGTATAGCTTTGCAGTCTTTGGCCCCTTAGGCGTGAGGTTAACAGAGCCTCAAGGGTTTTCCTGCTGGTTTGTGGTGGGCATGTGATGCGGCATCCGGCTTTCCAATTTGACTGCATTCACTTGTATCATCCTGATGGTGCCGGAGTGGAGGCTCCAGTGTGGCAGTAAGCAAAGGCAAGTTAGGCATGGCCTTGCATGATCTTGGTGGCGCTCAGAGGTTTTCTAATATCCTTCCGGGGGCCATTTATTTAGCGGTTGCCGGGTTTTGTACGAGTCGGGCAATCTTGGTTTACCCTGTTTCACCTGCGTTGCAGCTGTCTCACTAAGGTTTACATTTGGAGCCGGTAAGACCTTTTATTTGTAATCAGTTGTCTGCTTTGTTACTTGCATTTGCTTATGGCCACATCTAAATTTAAAGGTAAATGAACTTAAAATAATCCCAATCCCAATAATATACCCAAAAATAAACAATAACTTTATTTAACTTTCCCTTAACTGTGTGTCATGTGTTTTGCGGCGTGGAATCAGCCCTAGGCCGTTTAAAACAATATTATGCAACAGGGTGAGTGCAAGATGGAAATATTATAGAGCTACATCTGAAAACAAACACGTTTCTATATCAGGTGGTTATTTCGGTAGTAAAACAAACAGAAGGAAGTAAATTTCAATATAGACTTTTAACAAGGACAAATCAGACAGAGCAGGTTATCATTGACCACCAAAGACTACAAAATTTCAATGGAATAACAAAATGGGCTAAGATTTTATTTGTGTTTATTGTATGACCATTTAATATATACATTTATACTTAAACGTAACCTACCTGTTGTGTCCACTTATGGTGTTGCATATGGTATTTTTAATCTGTTGAAATGTACAAATACATATTTAAAGTGCATCCAGAAAGTGTACACAGTGCTTCACTTTTTATACATTTTGCTATGTTACAGCCTTCCAAAATTGAATATATTATTTTTTACTCTCAAATTTTTACACACAATAACCCTTTATGACAAAGTAAAAAGAGAAGATTTTTTTGAGATTTCTGAAAATTTAGTAAAGATAAATATACTAACAATTTACATAATTATTCACTGCTTTTGCCCATTACTTTGTTCATGCACCTTTGGCAGCAATTACAGCCTAAAATATTTTTCAATGTGATGCCACAAGCTTGCCACACAAGTTTGGCCTATTCCTCCTTGCATCACCTCTCAAGCTCCAGCAGGTCTGTGCACAGCCAGGAAGTCTGGGCTCTGGCTGGGCCTCTCAACGACACAAATCTGCCCTGAATACACTCCTTTGATCTTGGATGTGTGCTTAGGGTTGTTGTCCTGCTGAAAGATGAACCGTGACCCCATTCTGCCAGTTTAAGCCACTGAAAAACATCCCCACAGCATGATGCTGCCACCACCACGCTTCCATGTAGGGATGGTATTGGCCTGTGATGAGCGGTGCCTGCTTCCTCCAATGCCTAAATTCTAAGAGTCCTTCAGGTGCAGTTTGTGCTTTTTACTAAGGAGTGACTTCCGTTTGGTCACTCTACCATACAGGGCTGGTTGCTGCAAAGATGATTGTACTTCTGGAAGGTTCTACTCTCTCAACAAAGGAATTCTGTGACCATCAGGTTCTTGGTCATATCCCTGACTAGTGCCTGCTGGTAGTGTTTAGAATTTAAGGTAAAAAATTTATTTAATTTTGTAATTTATTTCGTAACTGTATCCACCGCTATGAAATGTGGCAGTTTTCTGCATGCTACATATGGAAAACAATCTCTCATCTACGCATATGCTTGCTGCCTACTTCTGAGCTAGTCTGGATCCTCAAGAAACCACACTGGAAGACTTTCCAATGGCAGATGGTATGCTAATGTTGTGGTCAGAGCTAAATCCACAGCATCTTCTTGAACCTGAATCCAGACTATTTTTATTATCTTGTTCTGCCTAATAAAAACAATGGTGCCAACCACATCTACATATTTGTGATCTGTGTAAAAAGAATAAAAATTTCAAGGCTTGAATTCCAGAGTAAAAATATCCCTACTCTTCTGTGGTCTATTCTACGTATCTTGAGAATGCTTCTCTTCTAAATTTCAAAATTACTTGATTTTTACTTTCAGTTGTACAAGTAGCCTAAAGGATGCCATTCACGAGAACTACTTCATTCTCTTCTCCTGGAATACCGGCACCGACAAATGGGGTGATTTTCCCTAGTCCATGTCACGCATATACAGTGTCCTTTCCGGCTGCACTGGAGCATAGGGAGAAGGAGCTGGTGATCGATCGGAAAATCAGTTTGATCACCAATATTGCTTGTTTAAGTTTTTTCGTCATTTTGTCACCGTTGAGGCTTTTTTTAATGTGGCCATCCAAGGACCAATTTTTCGTGGGTTTTTGGGTAAAAATCAGCCCGTGAATGGCCACCTTTAGTTATCAATAAAGTATAGTTATTAAAATAAGAAACATGTTTGGCAACCATGCTAGGGTTGCCACAGTCCGGGAATTAAATTGGGCGTCCTGTGTCCGGAGCAGTGCTGTTCCCGGATTATACCTTGTCCGGGAATAGAGCACTTTCATATGTGACTTCACTTCCGCCCCTCTGCCGACTGACCTGCCACTTCCGCTTGCTGCGCACCGCCTGTGCTATGTCTAAAAGGCGTGGAAACATCGCTTTCCCGCCGGTGCCCAGAGATCAGTCACTACATTTGGCACGCTGCACTCTGCTCCCTGACCGCTCCGGGCTCCCTGACCGCTGACTGGAGGAGGCTTCTTGGGCTTGGCTGCTTGGCTGGAGGAGGCTTCTTGGGCTTGGCTGCTTGGCTGGAGGAGGCTTCTTGGGCTTGGCTGCTTGGCTGGAGGAGGCTTCTTGGCTGCTTGGCTGGAAGAGGCTGCTGGTGATGGTTTTATTCTTTATATATTTAATTTCAGTGTGCTGGAGGAGGCTTCTTGGCTGCTTGGCTGGAAGAGGCTGCTGGTGATGGTTTTATTCTTTATATATTTAATTTCAGTGTTCAGTATAAATTCTATGATGTTATGTGCTGTAACTTGGCACTGTGTCTACAAAGCCAGGGACAGTCAGATTCTAGAAATGAAAGTGAACTGCTTAGTTAGTCAGGGAGAGCAGTACTCTAATTTCTATTAAGTCTAGATTGAATAATGCAAAGAAAACTTCACAATAATATCTATGAGATTTGTCTATTTTTATCTCTATTATATAAATTGAGAATAAAAAATGGACAAATCTCATATATATTATTGGGAAGTCTTCTTTCCATTATTCAACCTAGACTCAATAGAAATTAGAGTACTGCTGTCCCTGACTAAGTAAGTAGTTAACTTTCATTTCTAGAATCTGACTGTCCCTGGCTCATTTGTAGACTCTAAAGCACCAGAAGGGACAGCACAATGCTGTGTGAGAAATAGCACTGATCACAAGTGCTATTCATGCACATAGTGACCACCTTTAATTGCTGGTTTATGAAAAGCATTAAAAAGACAAGCTGTCCCAAAACTACACCAAACACCATGCTCTCTCAAATGTTTCTGCAACAGATGCCATGTTATTGTGGCAATAGTATGGCTAACATATTGCTTTTCAGAAATATCACAGTAGCTCCAATGACTGCAGTCTTGTAAAAATTATATAATAATTTGAAATGCAAAACTATTTCAGTGGTTTTAACAGATGTAGGAGATTGCATTGTAGTAATTTCCAATATATTTTCATATGTCCTATAATGAATTATATTTTGTGCAAAAAATTGTCATGTGAAGTTTTCAGCATGTCATTAGAATTGATGTTTCCTAGGGATGTTGGTGACCACTTTATTGAGGTTTCCTGCTCATTGGCCAACTTTTGCAAATGAATATCCAGGGAAATCATGATGGCACTATCAAGGTGTGTGGTGTCTCATTATGATACAGAAGGGGGAGCAGACTGTGGTGTCTCATTATACAGCAGGGGGAGCAGACTGTGGTACTCCTAGCCACATTACTCCCTATAATACACCATAGCACCTAGCTACACCCCTGCTTCCGACCCCCACTCTGGACACTGATCCCCAAAAAAGTAAAAAAAAAATAAATTGTAATGGCAAAAATAAATGTGTCATTTCCAAGGTTTTTTTCAGGGGGGTGGGTGTTTATGTCTGGGAATCTTAAGACGAAAAGGTGGTAACCCTAAACCATGCATATTAATGCACTATAGAACATTAATTGCTTTATTATTTGTGTGTAAAAATAAAAGCTTTTGTCCTTAGCTGCATTAAATCTAAATAAGTATTTTTAAACATAGCAAGTGCACTTTTTAAAGCATTTAAACATTAGGAAATACTTTTNCAGGAAATAGCAAAAATGTTCTGTCTTGCAATGAACAAGGAAAAGGAAGGTTAAACTTTTAGTTGCTATGTCTCTTTCCATAGCTCAGTTACCATTTTGGACTGACTGAGTAGTGGTAATGGACTGAATCCATCTCTCCGTGCAAACTTGTGTTCACAACGAGCACTGTGTAGGAGTGAACTCCTTTGTTGCTCCCCTTTCTCGTGAGGAAAGACAGGGAGTAGCAGTGCTCAATAGTGCAGTGGTCCGTGCCACAGCTTACCCTACAAATTGTCCTTTACCCCTCCCCAATAAACCATGCAGACAGAATTTCTAGCGCATAGAACAATGTTCCATGAGCTAGGAATTCCTCCCGCAATCATCTGGACTGCGCATGCACGCTTTCAGGAAATTTAGCTGACTTCCTCACTCTGGACCTGCTCCAGACTTTATGTACTATTGTCTAGCTCACGATCTACTCGTGAGTGGCCAAAACCATGTTGAATTGCAGGGGAGGTAAAATGAATGTTAGTGTTTGCATGCAGGGAGAATACTTTATTTTTGCATTTTGCTCACAGATACTGACCAGTGTTACTGTTATACTGTTAATAGAATTACTGTTTCACTGTAATGAAAGACCGCTG
>JABWIB010000578.1:34130-57550 GCA_016617825.1 Platyplectrum ornatum | reverse complement strand
TATATATATATATATATATATATATATATATATAATATATATGACCCATTGATGAACCCATTGTCTATTTAGAATTGGGACATTGAAATACAAAGAACAGCATTGGAAGAGTCACAATCAAGACATGATAGTATTAAAGTTGAGAGAAGGTTTCTTAGGACAAGTCTAATAATAGTAACACTGGTCAGTATCTGATGCAAAAATAAAGTATTCTCCCTGCATGCAAACACTGACATTCATTTTACCTCCCCTGCATTTTAACATGGTTTTGCCAGCTCTTTAGTAAGTTGTGAGTAAGTCAATAGTGCCTAAAGTCTGAATCTAGTTCAGTGAGTATACTGAGGAGAAAGTGGGATATTATCTCCTTACAGTATCACACTATTTGTTCCTATTCTCTCCCCTCTCCTCCATCTGCCCATCTGCACTTCAATATGCATATACTATCAAAGGCAAAGGTGGTGTTTTTTCAAATTTGAGCCAACTTATAAGCATATGTACCACGCCTTTATAGAAGAGACAAACTAATTAAAAGCAAGAGCTCACCAGAACAGAATTTACTATTTGCCATCTCTTACTTTATAATGGGCTCTTCATTTTAAAGAGTATAAGTAAAAACCTAAAGCCAAAAAGAAGATAATCCATAATCTTCCATAAAATCTCGTATCATTTAAATAGCAGAATTAACACAATTTATTAATTTATTAATCTTACAGTCATTCAGCAAACCTTACCTGAACTGGAAGGAGCAAAAACAACTTGTTTTAATCTCTTAACCCCTTAATGACACAGCCCTATTTTTCAAATATGACATGTGTCACTTTATGTGGGAATAACTTTTTAATGCTTTTACTTATTCAACTGATTCAGAGTTTTTTTGTGTGACACATTGTACTTAGTGGGAAATTTTGGTTGATACCATTGGTGTTTATTCGTGAAAAATGTGTTTTTCCAATGTTACATTTTCTGCCTGAAAGACAGACAGTCACACCACAAAAAATAGTTAATAACTAGTAATTACCATATGTCTACTTTATGTTGGCACCATTTGTTAAAGCTCCGTTTACTTTGTTTGGCTGGTAGGGGGCTTATAAACTTAATAGCAATTTTTCACATTTTCAAGAAAATGTAAAAGTTTCAAAGATGCAGGGGCCAGGTCACGTTGGATGTGACACTAAGGGGCCTGCGTATTAGACACCCACATAAATGACTACCACAACTTTTGTACCAGGGCTGAGATTTAAATATACAGTGAAAACCTCAAAAATACTCAGCTCTGTGACAAGAGGTAATTCCTTGTAACAGATTAAAATTTTTATCATATATTATGAATATTGGCCGTCTTTTCTGAGATGGCTACCCATCAGAAGGCCAAATTTTAATGTAATTTTGTTACTTCTTAAAGTGACATTGTATTACTTAAAACTATACATGCATATATGTAATTCATAATTATTGCAAAAAATATATTATTAAATAAAAAATTATATATTTTTTTAATTGTAAAATTATAAATCTCCATTCACTTCTATTAATTTCAAAGTTTCCATACCCCCACTTCTAAATGTCCATACCTCCACTACTAAATTTCCACTGCAACCACTGATGTGTAATATATAATTGAGGATAGGAAAACATTTCTGCCAGAATATATCAAATGAAAACTGTGTTAGTAAAACTGTATTTTATTTCCACTGTTAGCAGTCAAAACTTCCCCAACTCCCAAACAACTTTACACATACAGTTTCTTAAAACATGCATCTGCGTGCCTTGACTTTGACAAAGGTGTCCACCATGTTGTCTAGTTTCCTAGATTTGTCATTTTCAATGCTCAGCACTGCAAGTTTAGAAAGCCTTTCTTCTTTCTTAAATAGTTTTTTATCAACTTTACTTTAGAAAAATATCTTTCGGCTGGCTTCTGGCTCGACAACTAAGTAGTTGCCCAACATAGTTAGATGATAAATCTTACTGGTATATTTCTTATACTTATATGTATAACACTGACAGCTTTATTGTATGGCCATAAACACAGAACTCAACAACACATAACGTGTAACACGTTGGGTACCATCTACTGTCTCGAATGCCCCTGTGGGCTAAAATATGTGGGGAAAACACACCGTGTGCTCAGGAGACGAATACTTGAACACAAAGGTAACATTAAAAATGCAACACAGGACCTTGAACGAGCTAAAATACTCACGAGTGTAGCCCGGCATTTTTTAAGATTTCACAATGGGAACCCACAAGGTCTTAAAGCCTATGCCCTACAAAAGGTGGAGATGGGCATTAGAGGGGGCAATTGGGACAAGAGACTATTACAACAATTAAACTTGTTTAATCTTTCTACTGAACACGGTTACCCCAAAGGGATTAAATGAAGCGAATAATTATGTAGCCTTCTTATAGTTTTGTTACCCCTAATTATAAGGGGAAAGGTGGAATTGGTACTAATTTTAACTAATTTTGTAAACATTTTAATATTTTAGCAACTTTGCCTGATACTGTTAATTGATCACAATTTTATATTTATTAAAAATTTGAGTGAATATTGCTCTTACATAAAAACTTTTTATAATTTAATTTTTAAATAAATTGGGTCTCAATATTAGCACCTTCAGTACTTGTAGCACTTTAGCACCTTACACTATTTTAACACTTTTTATTGTATTTATATAATTAATATAATATAATATAATATATATTATTATTATATATATATATATATATATATATATATATAATATAATCAAATTTATGTAAACATAACACTAGCACTTATATTGCATATTAAGTTTATTGGGCCATGGTTTTGATGGCCATTATACATTAACACGGGACACTTTAGACACTTTAGTACACTATACGTTATAGATTACTTTACACAAGACCTCATTTATATGGTATTCTAGTCATATTGATTCTTGTTGGACAACACAAATTATCACCAACACAAAGTACACCTTTTTTCACTTTATGTACACATATTGAGATTCACTTTTTATGGCAGTAGGAGATATGTGTTAATTATTATTGATCTGAGCAAAGTTTACAAAAGATAACCAAAAATCTTAATTATTATACTCAAGAATACATCTAAGAGTTTCTTATACATTCATCTCACATAATAAGAGTTCAGTGTATATGTACCTCCACTAAGGAGTATTTATGTGGTATTCCAATGAAATGTTGATATGAGTAGAGCCTGAAGCAATAAACATATATAATTATCATATGATGCTTCAATTAATCCCTGATGTAGAGTAGATTTTAAATTAATGAAGTAAAGAGCATAGACAATCATTTTATTTCATTTTATTTTATTTGAAAGTATTATGATTGATTTATGGTATGTGTACTCTCACTATGAAAAAGAAACTCCCATTTACTGCATAAATCAATACTTGAAGCATAAGACAGATGGGACAACTTGAACTACCAATCGCTCCAGAGCCCTGTAGCTGACTCCCGACTACAGACGGAGATAGACGAAGAAGATAGGGCTGACTATAAGGATACAATATACCCGAGACTTCACGAGTACTAACGGAGATAGACGATGATAAGATCGCAATGATTGGCCTGCACTGAACATGTGATTTAAAGAAGGTATTGGATAGGTTCTCAAAGAAGATAAATATGTGATGTGGCACACAAATCAAATGATGCCTGACAAAGCTTAAAAAAGCGAAACGCGCATAGGGGATCGCTACGGGGGTCCTCTACTCCTGGCTATGACTTACTATTGGGACTGGGGGGGTTTAATAATTAGCACAAGCACTTTAATTTAGCCCTACTCAATATATTTCAGCAGACTGCTGGATACTGAGAAAGATGGCGTTGGGCTAATAGCCCTGAGGGACATGCAGTATACAGCACATGAGTTTTGCTTATTAGGATAATACAGTGTGTCAATTCCTCATTGTGATGTAACAATAAGGGAATTAATGTCAGTCAATTAGCTGCAGCTCCCAGTGCTTACTACTGACTTTATACACTACTACCCCAGGACTCTGTCCAGTTACTATTTGTGAATGAGAGTGACCCCCAGTAGCTAATTTTTAATCACTATATTTATTCTGTTTCTTTGCACACATCTTAATCTTTATTTTAATAAAATTTCGCTGATATTTCAAAGTGATATTAATATTTTAAAAATCTTAATTAAAAGTTAAGCTTTATTGAACTAATTACTCACATCAGGGTTTACCCTTTGGGATCAAGAGTGTGTCCCCTCAAAAGAGAACATTCTTTTTTCTTTGATTTATTAAATTGGTTCTCGGACAGCACCACATTTGTAATACTTCTTTCATATAATTATGGAGAAAAAAAGAACAATTATAATAAATATTAATATATGATATTTATGATCCCAGTTAAAAGGGTTGTCTTATTGACATTTACAGTGAGTGCAGATATTCTAATCTTCTTTCTGTTCTCCTTGGTATATTTCTTAGCAATTTAAGGCAGCTTTGAAAAGATCGTCATTGGATGCAGATGAAAGCATTTTAGGTGGAATTGTGTAAAATCAGCTAAAATCTTGATCAAGTCCTTTAAACTTGTTTTGAAGCTGAGAAGTAATAAAATTAAAATACTGTAAGTGTAACTAAAATGTTCTTCAGCATTGTTCAATTTCTTATCAATTGACAATTCATCAAAATGACACTTGACTTTGGGAATCCCTTTCTTTTAAAATTGTGATGCTATGCCCAACTGTTGTGCAAGTGATGCTGGGGTTTGTTTTGTTTTCTCATTGGACAAGTCAATGGAGTTTTTTTTGCAAAACCTTTGAAACTGCATTAACATTTTCCAAAATTTTGGTCTAAAGAACAACTAAAAATAAACATATGACTTCTTTCTTTTTCTCAGAAATTCAGACTTTTCTCTTTCTATTAATTTTGTTGCTGTAAGCCTGATCTTAAATGCTTACAATACATCCATAAAGCAAAAACCGAAAGCCAGAAGAGATTCATAACGTGATGACCAACAAGTAGGGCACCATATTTTTAATGTCAAGCTGGATTTGCTTTTGAACAAACAAAGAATTTCCCACTGTCTATTATCAGCACAAAATGTATAAAGATTCGGCACTACATCAAAAACACTTGCAATTTCCTTCATATTTACCATTACAGTACCAGGTTCAGATTGTGTGCTGCACAGTGTACATAAATAGCATTTTGCTCTTTCTGCTAAATTCTAGCCTGCATCCCAGAGTAAATGCTTCTCATTGTTGCAGTGTAATCGTACCCCGGTCCATGGTGTTTTTTTTATGTTAGGCCTTCGTTCTCTATACAGGCAATGATATAATTTTCTATTCTGCAGCACTCTGATCTTTTACAGCTACAAATCGAGAAACACTTCATGGATTTTCCCACTGCTCTCCCGTCTCAACCCTTACAACATAAACTTACTGGAAAACCTGGCTTAACGGGTCAGTAGTATGTCCTGAGTAGTATGCATGATGATGGAGTAAACCTGTGCCTGTTTAATCTCTGAAACTATTTCCTTTTGCACTTGGGGGGGACTTTGGGATAGAATTTCATTCTGGGTTTTTGGGCTCATATCAGGGCATACCGTCACTTATTCCTCTAAGCCACCACCCCTTTTCTAAGCTCCACCCCCTCAGCACTGGAGGGGGAAACTTTTGTTTAAAAAAATCGTGGGTTGGGGGGCAAAGGCTTGATTGGTGGGCAGGGGCTTATGTAAGGGGAGGGGCTTAGCACCATACCGCTACCTTACAATACCCACTTTGAGCCCTGGCTCAAATAATTTATTGACCTTTGTGGCATTTGAGTTATTATTATTTTTGTGGCCATGGATTTTTTATGTTAAGCTCTTCCACTTATTAATGCCTTTTGCCCAGGCTGGTTTAAAACCCTGCTTTTTCCGACCAGCATGGCTCATAATATACAGCATTGTGTTTGGGGAAATAAAACAGCCACGTGACAGGAATTTTAAACCCTGTTCGTGTAAGTCGATCATAAAGAACATCTTTATCATTATCTCTGGGAAAAGGACCAGTGGGATTGCAAAAGCCCTGAGAAAAAATTATTTCTTTACATTACCATCAGAAACTATTATAGGATATTTAGCTCTCTCAGTGACATACTTCTCAGAAGCAAATGCACAATATAAAATGCTTCTGGTAGATGTGATTGCAGATTCAGTTGTAGCAGTGGTATACCTATCTAAATTGGGTTTGATGGTTTGTAATAGGTTGATATTACTATCAAACTCGCTCTCGCTTTCTTCTTTATTTATTAAAATGGGTTCATCAACAGAAGAGTGGCTGGTACGGGCACACTCCTCAGGACTGTGGTGACATTCACATTAGGACCAAAACTTTCTGAACTTGCCTTCTCTGTACTCTGTACTGTAATAGTGGAGGTACTAGAACTTTCACACATAGCTTTAGGAACCGGAATATTTTTGATATTTTTTGACTTACCTTCTTTTTTTATTTTTTGTGCACCACTTAGGTGGTGATATGTTGACATAATAAAGAGATTGGTGTTACTTTTTCACCTTATCTACAAAAATAAAGTACCATGTGTAAATAGATCTATATCAGTGGATACAGTCTATTACAACCCAGTTTGTATTTAACCTCATCCAGTGGCCACATAGTAGGATATACCATTGTACATTTGACTCTTCAGATATATAATTACAGTACAGTTACATCCAGTGACCACATAGTTATATATACCAGTGTACACAGCGGCTCTGCAGACATATATGTATATTTATATTGGTAAAGTGTAGTTACTTTTGTGGTTTCTGAAGTTAAGCGTTCTGTGGTTCGATAGTTTGCTGCCCTACTATTCTTATAGGGATTTTTACCCATAATTTCCCCGTACTAATAGCTATGTTTCTTAATGATATGCAGTATCAATGTTTAAGAAAAATATGGGCGCGTATCTTCCCAGACTTAACGTTCAATTCAAGGGATGTCATACACATTCAATAGCTATAGTAGAAGACCATTCCCATATATATCCAGTCCCAGAATATACAATCTGTTCATTGTGGACTTTGTTGTAGTCCTACTATAATAAGCAATTATTGTATTGCAATGATTACAATACACTTACATCCAGTGACCACATAATAATAATATATACTAAAGTACAGAGGGGGTTTGCAGACATCTCTTTGTCCAGATTAGCTGGCAAGGCTCCAGCCCGCAGGACCACACCATCTCCCGTGCCTCCTCAAAAGACTGGTAAACCACCCTACACTGCGCCTAATTTATGACATCATTAACCAAATCTCTGACTGGATGAGGTAAATACTCAATTATTCTAAACTTCTCAGGTGACTTCTGGACTACCTGCAGGGAAACCACCAACCCCTCCGACGAAGGACTACTAAAGGGGTCAGCAACCCTCCCCTGATAAATCTCCTCCATAACCTTTGCAACAGTACTTCAGGGAATTGTCTGGCAGTTTAGAGAATTTGGGGACCAACACCATCAACAAAACCAACAATGGGAAACTTAAAACCAAATGAAAGCCCAAACAATGTAGCTCCACCACATCCCTCAAGGATTAAACATCAAGCCAAGAGTTCATGGCAACAACACTAACTGGGGAATGAGCCTTGGGGAATGGGCTGGGTGCCTGGCTGAGGTCTAGTAGGCATGACGGACTGGGCGTGACAATCCTTGGCTGGATGTCCCACTCCCCGTCAGAATCAGGAATGCAGGAATGCACCAACATCAGCAACATAGTAGCAGGGGAGACCAGGCAGACCACCAAGGAATGCAGGATATGGAGATAGCAACAAAAAAACAGAAAAGCAAAATACAGAAGGAAAAATAGGAAATAAGAGAGAGAAAAAGCAAAGAAAGAATCAAAAAACAGGAATGAGTGAGATATAACAAACACTTCCACCAATGAATTTTCCTCTGAATTCCACCCCCAGTCCTTTTTATAACTGAATAATCCCTCCCCGTTCTACTCCCCCACCCCACCCATGTGCTTACTTATAACACCACCCATGTAACCTGGAAATTAACCCTTACGCAGACAGGTGCGTCTCTGAAGCCTATGCTTGCCTGCTGTTTATTGCTCCTTGGCCCCATGGGGCCTTTCGATCTTTCTCTTACTTGGAGAAGAGAGATTGTCAAATTACCTTTTTAGGATTGTGGTGTTTCATAGCAGGTCTAAAGTGTATTCAAAAATAGTTTTTGAAAATTGAACATCTTTATTCCTATGTTTTCCATTTAAATGAAAAATGTATTTCCAGGGACTGGAAGATTTTGGCTTACAAAGTAAGTTAAGTAACTTTCTAGATGATACTAAATGCTTATATGTGTATAATAATACTTTATTGCAAAGCAATATCTGCTGTAGATCACCCCCTGCACAAAAAGCCTACCACATGGCAGAAGCCATTAATCACTTGCATTCCGATGCATACCTTTATTTGCATGCCCAAGAGTGTCCATGCATAAGTACACTATCATTATTCTGAGATCTGGTTCCATATCACATTGTTGACAGTTGCCCTTCCGTGACATAGGAAAGCAATTGCATACTTCAGAGAAAACAAGTAAATGACCAGATGATAGCAAAATAGATAAAACTTTATTTTACACAATTGTAATAAAGAAATGTTTATGCTATGCGAGTTGTATACAGTTATGGTATTTCTTTGTCTTTTATTAACTTTAATTAATTTTTATTAAACATTTATTAACATTAAGGGTTTAATTAGACTATACATAGACAACTTTAGTCACATTATACATTATACAAGGCAGTATTGTGAATTTCTTTATTGTTTCATTAAACAAAAATTTACAGTAGAAGTCCATTAGTCCGGCATCCAACAGTCCGGAATGCCCGATAGTCCGGCATCGCTCAAGAAAATTGTAAAACTTTTGGTTTTCTCCAAAAGTGTGTTTTTAAAGCAAATAAAAACGCTCGTCGAGAGCTATTCGGAAGTTTTCGGGGTAGTTCGGGATCATCCGGAAGCGCTCGGTATTGTTCGGAAACAATTAGCGGCCGGCTAGTCTCAGCAGTCAGCTCCGTTAATCAATCAGGAAGCGTCTTACAGTACGTGTACATACATTACGTATATGACATGTAAAATAAACTTTGTTGTATTGTATTTGCATACTGTATTTGTAGTTTAATTATTAACCTAATTGTTCTTATAATTACCGCCCGATAGACCGGAATTTTCGGTAGTCCGGCACCGAGCCGGTCCCGAACGTGCCGGATTATCGGACTTCTACTGTAGCATTTTGCATCAGTTTTTAAGTGACTAGAAATGCTTATTTCCCATGTGTAAATGAAACTAGAAAAAAACGTATTATTGAAAACATACCAGGACTAATAGGTATTAATGTGACCAAATAACACCAAGCATAATTAAGTGACTCTGTAATTAAATTGCTATGGGTTTCACCAATGTGCACTGGCTACATATTTCCCTTGGCAGTATACCCAGTCTAATATTCTTTTTGTGCCATCTCATCAGTTCCAAAATACTTGGTTTCATTATTTTCCTTCTTCCATTTATCCGTTAGGCTATTTACTTTAAGGAATTTGATTTTGAGAAGGCTTTGCTCCCAAAGGCAAGCAAGAAATTCTAATAAATATGTAAATAGTGGATATCTTGGCTCCTGCTTTTGGCAGAATGTCTTTCTGTTTCCTTATGCTGTATTTACAATGCTGCAGTTCACCAAAGCTTTGTTTTAGTCATCATTCAACAATATAGAAAGATAACGTGACTCTAAAAAATACATATTTTATGATGATGCCACAATATAACACAGTTAAAACAAAAGCTGTACCAAACAAGGTAAGCTATATAAACACTATAGCAACATTGGGACAATGAAATTGATCATGAAATTGTATAGCGTAGAAGCTGGAAAGATTTTTTCGTAAAATTAACAAAATTGTCCAGTAATCCTGGTGATAATATAAAATCACCAATAGAATAATAATAATAATAATATAATTAGACAGTTTGCACAGCAGAAGTGACTGCCACTGTGCAGATCCCATTGGGGAAGTATAGTAAGATTATGTCTGCCTGACTTTTGAGAAATGTGTACACACTACATGATTTTCCCAGCTATTAGACCAATGTCATTAGCCAGTTAAATGTGCAAGTAGCCAGTTAAATTTCATTTTGCATTTTAAATTTTTATTGGTAATAATAACCCGGATTCTAGTGTTTATATTTTGGTTTTATGTTTGCTCCATGACAGTCTTCAGTTTGGTTTTAATTATGTATTAAGTATCATGCAGGGTTTTTTAGTGACAAGTCAAGCCCAGAAGATGGATCACTTAGGTTCGTGCAATGTGTATCTAGAAAAGTTGTTCTGTTTGTACTGAATCCATATTTGCATACTACATACTATCCAACTGTCTAAATTTCAGCTGTCCCTTCCACCTCTCAATTTGTCCCACTAAGGGGACAAACTATGTTTTTATGTTTAAAGTTGTTAAATTAGCTGCGATCGTGGCATTAAAAAGTACAGGACTTGGGCCGGACCAGGTGGAGCTTGGGCAGGGTTGGGCAGGTACCTCCCCTGCAATTCAACATGGTTTTGCCTATGCTTGTAATTTCAATAGTACTTGACGCTTGTAATTTCAATAGTACATACCTCTGGATCCAGTCATTTAATCCTTTCTATGTTTTTTACTAAATAAGGTGCAAACCAGTTTACCTTGCCAGATGACATCTTCATATATCTTCATAGCTGCAGGGAAACAAGAATATTCCTTTCAAGAGAGGGCTGGTCTCTGGGGCTATTTAATCTCTGGGGACAGCTGGAAGCTACAAAAACCACATATAGGAAAAACCCAGTGAAAGGGTTACACAGCTGAATATGTTTTAGTGGAAGTAAAGTTTTTCTTTCTCTGCCATTGCTTCAAGATCTGGATAAAGAACCAACATTATATATCAGAGTCAGTTTCTTTCACTAAGTATAAGATATAAGCTTGTCTCCTCTCAGCTGTTCCTGATAATAAAACGTTATAGAGACAACTAGATTAGAGAATCTGAATGAGAGCAACTGTATAGTTGGCCAGTGCAATCCCAGTCACAGTGACTATGGGGTATCCCCACTTTCAAATCTCACTACAATCTCACTGCTTAGTAAATATACCCCTAAATATTTGTTGTAAACCATTAGTGGTGGCGACAGCCTTCTGAAATGCAAAAGGATCCCAGCTACACTGCAAATTTCAAATTACTTTGAGGAACATAGAACATAGAATTAAAGGTGTTAACTTGACCTCCAAATTCCTCAAATGGCAAATGAATTAACCACTTAACTGTGCGGGATGTGCAGAAAAAAATCTGAGCCATGGATGCCTCACATCTCAACTTAGAACTTGAAGGAACTGCTGATAATGTCAAGGTGCCAAATACCACAGTACATTTATTTTGTTGGCAAGAGGGAACATATACAATATTAGTCTTGTGGTTTTGATGTTTTTGCTGATCAGCATATGTGAGACATTTTGCTGAGTATACTTTGTTTAGACATATCAATAATATTAATTATATCATAATCTAAATTTATACATGGTTTTTTAAGTCGGTAAGCATTCAAGAGCATTAAGAGTTTACAGCTATAGGATAATGTTTAGGAATATACAAGTTATATATTAGCTAAACGTTTTGAACATTATTTGTCTTCCAATCTTTTTGAATCTGTCTTAAATACAATGGACCGGATTCAGGTCTCTGTCCGATGACTGACTTCAGCACACAAACTGTGGAAGTTGGCAAAATTTCCTGTTTCCTGTTAGTGAACATGCATGCTCCAGATTAGCCTGTGGAATTCCTAGCGCACACATGCTGGGCCAGTCCTTCTCCCCCCACCTACCTAACACTAATTGGAGTGGTGGGGGAGATTTAAATTAAACAGTGTAGGCTGGGTTAGGGGGATCTGTGGATAAGTGGTCTCTCAGACCATTGATCTGCACAGCTAACTTAAAGTAGTGGTATAGTGTAGCACCCTGGTGGGGTGCTTACTTTAGAGTCTTGGTTGAGAGCTGAGAAGTTATTGAAATTATAGGTGATTTGTATTTTATCTGTGGTTGGGGACATGCTGCTTTGTGGGTCTGGAGTAAGAAAAGGCAAGCTATGGGGACAGTTGCTGGCAACAGCCGATGGTGTATCAATTCGCTTTGAGGTGTGAGGCTGTTGGAGACAGTCATGAGGCTCGTGACAACGCTTGAAGATTTAAGAATGTTCTAGCAATGGCGAAAGGAGTTGTTTAGTATCAGGATGCTCATGTTACATTAAACTAGCACCAGATGACTAAATAACCAAATTATTCAAAGCTGTAGTTTGCAGTGGAATTTCTTTCTTTGCATTTGATATATTCTGATATATTCTGTTTTCAGTATTGTTTTAAATATATAAAGTGAATTGTTTCCTATTTCATTGGTGCCTGTGCTGAAAAAGAGGGCCTTTATACAAGGATTCATTGTCATTAATATTGCATCTGGAAAATACCCCTTTTGGTGGATTACAATTTCAGTCTTCAGTTTTGCAGTGGAATTTCTTTCTTTGTATTTGGTATATTCTGAGTACAATAAAATTCTTCATATTACTCATGGTGGATTACAGTGAAAAATATTCCTATCTCAAGAACTCACCATTGCTCTGAGTTCCAACTGATTAAAAGCATAATTCCTCACAGACATTTATCTTTGTGAGGTATCTTCTAGTGGGGATTTAAGGTGGATCTATCGTGGGTTTTGGGGAAAAATCTTGCCAGGGATGGACACGGAACGCTGAAAAATGTAAACAAAAGATATCGTTGATCAATCGGATTTGTTTGTTTAAAAAGATAAAGCTGCTTCCCTGATGTTCTGGCTCCTCCATCTTGTACAGAGTGGGGGATCTGTATGCGTGATGCCGCTCTGCTGCCCATCGAAGGCGGCTGAAAAGTAAGTATATTTTTACTTATTTTATTTCTATTATTTTCTTTCAACTTTCAGGAGAAGAATATTGTTGCCCGGTAGTGCCATCCCTCTACATAAGTGGCTCAGGTAGTGCATCTCAGCCAGCTGTAGCAAGAAGTTTTTCTGTGTCTGTCAGCATAGTGTCCAGAGCATGGGGGCACTACCAGGAGACAGACCATTTCATCAGGAAACGCAGAGGTGGCAGTAGGAGGGCAACAACCCAGAATCAGGACCCCTATCTCCGCCTTTGTGCAAGGAGGAACAGGCGGAGCACTGCCAGAGCCATGGAAAATGACCTCCAGCAGGCCACAAATGTGCATGTGTCTGCTCAAATGGTTATAAACAGACTTCATGAGGGTGGCCTGAGGACCCGACATCCACAGGTGGGCGTTGTGCTTACTGCTCTGTGCACAACATTTGGTATTTGCCAGAGAACACCAAGATTGACAAATTCAGGGTTCAGTTGACCCTGGGTTCCTCCTAATGCAAGACAATGCTAGACATCATGTGGCTGGATTGTGTCAGCAGTTCCTGTAAGATGAAGACATTGATGCTAAGGACTGACCCGCCCATTCCCCAGACCTGAATCCAATTTAGCACATCTGGGAAATCATGTCTCGCTCCATCCACCAACGCTACGTTGCACCACAGACTGTAAAGGAGTTGGTGGATTCTTTAGTTCAGGTCTGGGAGGAGATCCCTCAGGAGATCATCCTCCACCTCATCAGGAGCATGCCCAGGTATTGTAGGGAGGTCATACAGGCACATGGAGACCACACACACACACACTACTGAGCCACATTTGACTTGTTTTAAGGACCTTGCATCAAAGTTGGCTAAGCCTGTAGTGTGTTTTTCCACTTTCATTTTGAGGGTGACTCCAAATCCAGACCTCCATGGATTAATACATTTGAATACTATTGATAATTTTTGCGTGATTTTGTTGTCAGTACATTCAACTATGTAAAGAAAGTATTTAAATAAAGAATATTTCATTCATTCAGGATGTGTTATTTTTTGTGTTTTTTTTTTTTTTTTTTTTTTTTTTTTTTTTTTTTTTTTTTTTTTTTTTTTTTTTTTTTTTTTTTTTTTTTTGAGCAGCGTGTAATTCATAGCTCTGATTTCCCTAATTCCCTAAATGGGAATTGAGAATTTTATAAAAACAGTATGCATTGGCAATCATAACATAGATAAATTAAATGTGTTGGTACCCATCTTGAAATAAGTGCTGAACTGATGAAGCTTAAACATTCAGCTTAAACATTTAGTAGATCATTTTTCAAGCTTACTCCCATACAAACCCTAGTACTAAAAGAGACAGTGATAACGAGGCCCAGATTTCAAAACATGGGCACACATAGTACATACTCAATATCATATTATGATATTATTATTATTAATATCAATTATTAATCTGAAGTACATATTAACTGAGTAAAAAGCATCAAGTGAATTTCAACAAAACAATATGAAAAAAAATCAAAGCAACAGTTAAAGAATGACTTTTATTAGAAAACAATAAAAAACCTAAACCTAAATATTTTTAGGCAATATTATATCAACCGGTTATAGATCAATAAATGCGTAACACATTAATATATATAACAGAGGCTAAAAATACATTCTACTCTTGAACCCATCCGGTCTGTAATAGATTTGTGTTTATTACTTTTATATATTTGTTGAAATACTGAAATTTGTTTCACATTACTATTCAAACCATTATCATTCATTCATACTTAGTCACGGTTCATTTTACAATGTTCATCTCCCAAAAGCCAATATATTTTTCAATACATTAATTAAGTGATTAAAGCAGCAGCAGCACAGATATAAGTTCATTCTTACATATTTAAAGCATATATACAAACATGTGTATGCCATATTAAAATATGTCAAAATGTATTTCAATGTTGCCTTCTAAACCATGCTTGCATCTGTACTGTAGTGTGTAGCTGTAGCTATATGTGTAGTGTTAACGTAATAATAAATGCCTTGGTACCTGTTTTTTAATAAAGCAAATAACCAAGCAGAATCTTTTTTTTAGGTAAAGCTTTGTTTTAAACCCTGCTATGCTATGTTTAATGAGATATTTGGAGGGTTAATAGTTTTCTGTATGAAGAAAATAAATATATTCAAATCCTACGAGATTTTCATCCACCGCAAGCCATCTGCCGTAGCTTAAAAGACGAGAATCTTTCCATTCTAGTATATTCCTTCTGTTAAAAATACTAAATTGGCACTAAAACAATGGGTAAGGGTCAACGCCACTGACAGTCTCTTTCCATCTGGCTTTGGAACACCATCACTATTGCTGTAAATGATCAATCAAATGGCTCATCATGATCTCATGATTGATCAGCGGTATATAAGCTGATTAGCAGACTAGAGTTTGCGCTGCCAGTCACTGCACAGACTTTGTAAGCACAAATGCAGAATAGAGCCATTTGTTTAGAATATGTACACAGCTTATGCATCTCATTTTTACAGCCTTTAAAATGATTACTATGTCCTATGAAAATGATATATGTATTTTGGCACAAGCTACGTTTTTGGAGGTAGAGTAAAAGTGCCAAAAGGCATCATAAAATTAATTTCTTACTAAAGAAATCAATTTCTTTTTTTTCTTGTGCACTAGGTCCTTTGTGTCAATGAACCTTGTCAAAATGTTATTGCTTTCTCTTTACTTGTATACACATAAAGCGCATTGTTTAGAACAATATAGTAATGGGATATATAGAAAATGGCATTGGAAAATTACTTTTTCTGCCTGTATAAACGGTGTCTATATTTAATAAAGGTTTGCTGTCAGCAATACATTTGCTGTAATTAGAACTGGAATAAGAAGCAACTACCTCAACACAGTGTTTTTTTTCCGTAGCTAAGTCAGTTGCTTAAAAACTGAATCTTTTTCTAAAACTTTAATTGCATAGAAACTGCGGCATAGATTTACTAAACAGAAGTTTGTTGAAACCATTTATTGGTGTTTTTTGGCAGTTTGTTACTAAACCTCAAACCTGATAAACAAAAAATGTTTACATTTTCTGTGACTTCGCTGTCATATAGTAAGCATAATAAGTAAATAAACCCGCAGCAATCTATAATAATAATAATAATAATAATAATAATAATAATAAAAATAATCATAATAATATAATGTTGAGGAATTTCAAACTTTGTGTTTAATTAAGTATTATTAACTATAATTATGCTAGTTTCAGCAATCTTATGCCATAATAATACAGAATCTGTAGCTAACCCAGCATAGTATGCCATGTCTGTATTGCTTAACAGAACATGTCCATGCTTAATGTTCATTATTTCATTGCTTTTTGGAGTTTTAGTGATGAAGTTTCAAAGGCTTCATTAGTTTTAGTGTCAATGTAAGAAGTTATAATCAGAAATGTACAAGTTTTTTGGTCTATAGAATTTCAAAGATTTTTTGTGGTTAACTATTTATGTTTTAGTTATCTCAGAAACATTGACATTGCCTTGCCTTTGCTCAGCTTACTATGTCATTGTCATATATGAACAGTCATTAATACCGAAACATTACACTGATCACTCTCTGCCCTGATCAGTGATTGAAGTAGAAATTTAGTGGCGAAAAGAACATAGAAGTGAATGGGAAATGATACTATTTTATTTTAATCTGTAAGAGAAGTGACAGTGTGGCATACCCAAGGCATACAGCCCCACTTAGAGCTCTGGTCCTCAAAGTTTGAGTCTCCATATGTACAAACACTGATATTCAGCACACTACATTATATTATGACCAGTATGTTAACCTCATACATGCACAGATATAACATTTTATAAAGGTTGTATAATACTATAATACTGTCATGTCACGGTATGCATGGCTGGCTACGCCACATGTAGATTTTGGGAAATGTGTCAAAAGGCTGCACTAATGCGTAACAGCACACAGGTTGTCTTGCCATTGACAAAGGCCTCTACATTGATACGCCACCTAGCTGCTAATGCTGGAACTGCAACTTTACAGAAAAACAAGAGCAAGAGCATATTTCCATGTTTTTGGAATAAGTCCAGCACCATTGGGGTATCTTAGAAACATTGAAAAGTGTCACATCTGTAAGTCAAAAAATTCTAAAATATTTTCTTGGAACTATTTCAAATATGTAATTTTTTGCTTCTTTTTCTATAAAATTCAGCTTTCAGAACCAAAAAGTGATTCTCAACAGGCAGGTCAAAAATATATAAAGTATGATTCATAATACACATTGCTTGTCAAAGCATTTCCCACAGCTAAAGGGCTAGCCTTTTGGTATACTATATATACTTGTCTTTGAGTTTTTTTATCTATAAATTTTAGAAGGGTTTCCTGTGATGATAATAATTGCATATCGACACAGTCTGAACCCCAGACAACCATCCACCATAGTGTTATTTGAAATCATTAAACTTTATAATATTTTATTGAACATTCAAGATAAACCATTGATATGAGCTATTCAAAGACTTGAGAAACTCCAATTGATGTGTGTATAGTTAATCCTTCTAATCAGTTCTTTAGAGAGATCATCTCCAGGATTCCCAATTAGCTGGAATATGTATAGTAACTGTCATGATAACTTGAATTAATCATTTAATCTATTGCAATCTCTTGGGATCAAGAATGAACAATAAATTATGCCAATATCACTCACAGATTTGACTAATCCATTATTCCCTTGAACACAAAAACACATAAACAAATGATTTAACTATGCCCAGCCTGAAATAGGCCAAACCCATCCATTGCACAATTACTTACCTTATGCATTTGCACAGGGGAGCTACTACAAAAGGCTGGGCCCCATAGCAAACTTTTCAATGGGGCCCCCCTACACTATTTATTTATTTATTTATTTAAAACTTTACAATTCGTCACTTCTATGTATATTTTCAATACCAAAACACTTCTTTCATAAAAGCAGAAAACATCAAGTCACAAGTATGTTTTTTACTTCACCGCTATGCTTCCGTTTCCTCCCAGCTCAGTGATGTTATCTTCTGAGGGCTCGGGGGTTGTAACCAGTGACGCTGAATGTTCGTAAGCAAGCTCCACTATGACGCATTTTGTCATTCCGATTTAATCAGGATGCATATCCCGGAAGTTGCTTGTCCGTCTTTTATAATATGCCAGAGCATTATGCCATTCAACAATCTTTTATAATATCCCATATACGAGGCCAAACATATAACTAAATATGAATCCTGGATATAGACCTCTTACGGATGTTCACTGAACACTATTACATATAAAACATTACTTAAACATAAAAATACATAATAATGCCAGTATTCAGACTGTTTATATATGACAATTGTCTATTCAAACTTATGTGTGCTAACCATACTAATATTAATATACATTAATACACCACTCACTCTACAGCCTATATTTGCTAAGCTGCGGGAATGGACAAGTGGAGATGTTACCCATAGCAACTATCAGATTCTAGCTTTCTGTTTCATTTTACAAACTGGAGAATGTAAACTAAAATCTGATTGTTTACTATGGGCTGGCTGTTTACCTTGTTTTTCATATTTACCTTAAATTTGGAGTAAATTTTTATTCTTGGACATTACTACGGACAATCAATTATTCAACTTTATTAAGTTAAATGTACAAGAAAAACCTCTGTACACTAGATATAGGAGTAAAACTTGTTTAGAACTTGGAAGGATTGCATTTTGTGTGTTCTCATGTACAAGCACCACTCTTTTATTGGAAATTGTTTCCAAACATTAGATTAGATGCGTGTGGAGTGTATGCAAGATAGGAATGTATATGGTGCACCGATGTGAGCAGCCCTTTTTCAACACAGCAGAGTAGCAACAGTGGGTCAACGCCAACAAAGTTATCCCAGTCAGTAAGTTTCATGAACATTTATTGCAATGCTCTTGCAGTCTGCACCTCTGGAATAACCTTCCTGCCCATTAAGGTTATCACCTACTCTCCAAACTTTTAAGCGCTCCCTTAAAACTCATCTATAAAGACAAGCTTACCATATTCCTCAACCTACTTAACATGTTCTATTCTGCTTATACCGTGTTTCCCTGATAATAAGACACTGTCTTCTTTTTTTTTTTTTTGGTCCAAAAAAACACCACAGGGCTTATTTTAGGGGTAGGGCTTATTTTGGACGGTTTTACAAAAATTATGGTAGGGCTTGTTTTCGGGGTAGGTCTTATTACCGGGAAACACAGTAACTATTGACCCTCAATTTCTTCTAGTAAAACTGCTGTGTGACAGGATCATATAGAGCATAGAGCACTTTTATGTCACAACCAGTCTGGTCCATACATTGTATAATAAATAGCACTAACCCCAATATCATGTTAAGTGTACGGGTAAGGCCCCCTTCCCTACCCATTCTGTCTGTTACCATCTAGTCATGTCTTGATGATTGTTAAAATTATGAAGTGCTACGTAATCTGATGCTGCTATATAAAAAGTGTTAATAAACAAATAAATTTAAAACTAGGTAAGCGGCGACTTTAAAACTAAGGCTCGTGTTTTGATTTTGGTTCTAAACAATTTTCATGTTTTGGTATTGGATCTGTAACTTTTCACTGTGCTACATTATTACATTATATTTGCTAGATGCAATATGGCATGGGGGTTTGCAGGTCTGGAGCCTGGATACAAGCAATCTCAGGGGTGCTTCTGGTTAATTTTATAGGCTGCAGCACCAGCAGGCCCTGAGGTCACCACCAGTTTCCCCCCACAAAATGAACCAACACCCCCCCCTGAAAAACATATAAAATAAAAAATGATATTTAAAACACAATAAATGAATTTTAAAAAAGAGTGCACGATCCAGTCACATGAGTAAGGACATTGCAGAATTAACTTCCATACAACTTCCCCACCACTACTAGCCCATATATGCAATCAGATGCTTGGAATGCCTTTCCCTACCTTACTCAGCAGATGACCAATGATCAGATTCAAAGTTATAGAAGAAAATACTACACTCTTAATACTTTAATACTTTATTGCTTCTACTTCATCACTCTTGCTTCTAATAAAATCACTTCCAGTACTACATAATTGTACATCACTTTTAATACTACATTACTTCTCACCTCTAATACTACATCACCTCTCATCTCTAATACTACATAACCTTTCACCTCTAATACTTCATCACCAGATACATTTTCTCTGAATAGCACAGATATGGTGGGTGCAGGATGAGCCAGCTGTAAACTCTGATTCATGTCCAATGTCTACTTCTTAAATCTAACCTACGATATTTACTAATAAAGTCAATTATTTAATATTAGCGCACATCATGAACCGGATCCAGAATATTACGCAATTCCCCTAACATACTTATACAATATATTTAGGTATACTACTTTCCTAGACATTTTTATTGTATTTCATTCATTCATTCTTTCAATGTCTGCTTTATCTATATCAGTGTCAAAATCTATTATTATTACATACTGAAGTTCATCATATTCCTCAATAAGGTGGTCCATATTTAATAAGGTGTGTATACCATATTTAAGACTACTAACGTATTGATTGTATTGTTTTATTCAATTAACTCAATTTCTACATACCGCAATCTAGCGGTCATATGAATTAACTTCAAAATGTTCCTTACAATGAAATGCAATAGTGATAGTGTAAGAAGAAATTTTATGGATAAAGAAAAAATTATCATCACAATACCAATCTGAGCACCAATGTCCTATTGCATCGATAAACAAAATAATAATATAATAGTTACAAAGTTGAGCCGTATTCATTTTAAGGCTCTATATGCTGTTAACAATGCCAGTCCCTTAAAAGATTCTTAACATCCTATCCTGCTGAAAGCTATTTAAACAGGATACGATATAGACTTTTAAATAATCACCTGCTGAGGAAACCACGTGGAGAAACGTGTCCAGGAAAATTGATTTGTACCAACTCTAAACTGTACATTTAGACTTTGAAACTGCCATTACGAGATACTTGGATTGTAGATCCAATACTGGATAAACTGGAAATAGCTTATAAAGAGTTTAACCATGGAAGCGCCTAAGGAATGCCGCATACCGGTGTCACTGATTTGAATAAGACGGTTGGTCAAGTGCCTGCCCACAGTGCTTAACAAGACTGAACTCTGTGTACTACACCCTTATATCACAACCTATGTCATTGTGCATATCACCTGAGGGTCCCTAAGGATCCAAATAATGGTACTTAATTCAAGAGACCCTAAGGATTCTACTAACAGGAAAAAAACAACTGATTATGGTTTTCCATTAAGTAAAGCTGACTTTCCATGAGGCACAACCAAACCTATTTTTTTTTTTTAGTTTAATGGTCTTGCAAGACATACTCATAAAAGATACAAATTCCATCTACTATAGCACAAACAGCGTTACTTTATTCTCTTTATTCTTCTGTAATGATACAAGCTTATGAGTAGTTGGTACTATAGGATGATTCTAATTGTTTTTTTATGTTTAATTTTTAAATGAAGTATTTTTAACGGATAAGTCTGCATTGTGGTAACTAACTTATTGACCAAATAGCTCAATACAGAAAAATTTCCCTTCCCTTGGAATACAACAAGTTAAGTGACAATGGAGGTTTTATGTGTCTAGAAAGAGTTTTGAGGGATGTCTACCCACCCAATTAAAGGGTGGGTCAACGCTTATGTACAGACCCTAGTTCCCTTAAAACCTCAACAGGGTGGAAACACATTGGTATTTTACAAAAAAAAAAGCCTATAAACTACATTCTTTATGTTGCAATCCCATTTGTAATTTTGTACATAGAAGATCATTAGAGCTTGTTAATCTAGAATATGTTTGTATTCATGAATATCTACTTCAACTTCAAGGACTATTATTCAGTAGTAGTTCAAACCATTTTGGATAGCGCGTGCATTATATTTAAAGCAACTTTAAACTTTTCTTTTTCATTGTATTAATCTTTTGATTCAATGTCAACATCATCTTATTTAAAAGGAGGTCAAAGCAAGTGTGCAATAAAGGGTTTTCTCTATTCAGTTTATTCAATGTCTACATTACCTATGTAAAAATGTTGAGGTGGATTTTTTATTGTGCAACCACTTTTTTATTTTTCTGACATTCTATTTTAGGCCTATTGTGACTCATATTATATTATATTATACACACACACACATATACATACATAAATATATTGTACACACATATACACACATAAATATATTATACACACACACATATACACACATACATATATTATACACACATATACATATACATACATAAATATATTATACACACATATACATATACATACATAAATATATTATACACACATAAATATATTGTACACACATATACACACATAAATATATTGTACACACTAGAGATGAGCGGGTTCGGATTCTTGGAATCCGACCCACCCCGAATTTTGGCGATCCGAGCGGCAAGCCGAGCGGCTCAGAACTCTCTCGGCCGTTCGCGAGGTGCGCTGACGTCGAACGTCAGTGCCGCCGCGTCGGATTTATGACTCCTTCGGATTTTCCTCTCCATCGGACACTGCGGACGCACCTGAAAGGCAGGTAAGAAGGTGGTACAAAAGCAAAAGGGGGGAACCAGTAAGGGACCCCTAACCAGCGCTACAATATGGGAACTTAAGTATAAGTCAAAAAATACACAAGTGTGTGCTGCTGTACAAAGGGGCCGGATGACGCCCCTAGAAACACAAGTGAGAAAAGATGTATATATGTATAAATATATACATAAGTATGAATTCAGATGGCCCATACATACATCCACAATTAGGCAAGTGGTTTAGTATAAATCAACTTTACTGTATTTAACACACATATAATAAATAAAATATGGCATGAGCCACAGACCAATTAAAAATATAAGTGGCATAAAATACAATTTATTTCCTCCAAAAATATCAGGTAGTTAATAAAAGTCCTACGGGTCTCCCACAATATCAAATGGTGAAAGTTGTTGCAAGTTATCCTTGAGAATAAAGACACATTGTAGTGAGCAGTCAATAAACTCTAATAGACAATAGCAAAAATGTTACCAGTAGATGTAAAATAGTGCCGGATCCCGTGTCCTGAGATGTTATAATAAATGCTGGTATAGGCTATGGATGTTACTGTGCTGTCCAGGACTCCCGTTGCATTCACGGGGATTCGTCTGCGATGTTAGGTCCTATTCAGGGCACCGGTGGTGGGAGGCCTTTGGCTGTCTCTTTGTAAGCAGGTCTCGCTGAGACGATGCACTCCGTGGAGCACCCCGCTCCTTACCGCTAGGATCGCGGCACACTGTTGTCCCGGGAGCGGTGTCCGACGTCTCTCAGGCTACTCTCAACCACCTTCCGGTCACCTGTGCCGGGCAGTCCAACCAGACCGGCTGTATGGAGTATCTATCCTCCTTTAATCGTCCGGGAGCCGGCAAGAAGGTGGACATGGGGGGAGGCTGGCATGAAGGTGGACATGGGGG